>BMAO01009694.1:0-193554 GCA_019973975.1 Trichonephila clavata | reverse complement strand
GCATGTAATAATACTTTTTGTACTTAGTAATAATAAAATAAAAAAATGACAGTTTTAGAGACTGCCGATAGAAGTGAAAACTTAGAACTTTTAGTATTAAAATTTGAAATTTCATAATGTTTGAATTAAAATTATCAACATCAATCTGGTTTTCACATCTATTGACACTCCGAGCAACAACTAAATGCATGTTTATATGGTTTTTATTATTCAAATATATTACGGGCTGTACAAGATCATGACAAAATATAAATGCAATTCAATTGAAATAACAATTAATATACTATCATATTATTTATGCATAGTATTTATTTTACTTAAATTTCAATGTACTTGATTTTTAACTTTATTTTTAATTGTTTACATCATTGTCATCATTATTTCAACAATACTTAGACTTTTTATACTTTCAATTATTTATTTGTTCTAAAAAGATACAATAGGCTTAGAGTAACTAAAGTAAGAAAGGGAAATGTTTTAAATCAAATTTGTCTAAGTATCGCGTAAAAACCGCATCGATCTTCGTTTTATATTTTGTAAAATGTGTATCTGAATTTTCAATCATTAGACATATTTAAATTAAGTGTTTTATTTAGAAATTCAATTAGTGGTAAATTTTTATCATCTGCAAAGTTAATATTGAAGTCTCCACTTAAAACCATCAGTACATTGTCATATTTTTCGCCAAATCTTTTTTCGAGTATTTCAGAACCTTTTTTTTTTTGTATAAATCATCAAATTTTCGAATAAAAATTGTTGTATCTGTCTCATACATTTTCCAGGTGAATATATAAACGGCAACCATTAATATGTATTGCCCATTCTCGGAATCGCAACGAGCGATGCACAGTATATACACGTTGAACTTTTCACTAAATCTATTCAACTTCACTTATAAGATATACACAGCACTATACGTCAGCTGTATAGCTACAGATATACTGCTATAAGTATATCGGTGACGCGAACTCACGAGATTTAACCCATCCAAAAAGTGTCTAAGGATAACAAACACACTGCGCGCGTGCGCCAGTCAGAGCATGTCGGTGACGCGAACCCATAAGATTTTCCCCTATCAATAAGTGCCCAATGCCACTAAAGAAGTTTTCACTTCAATAATGTTTAAAATATAAGATGCTTATGAAAGTAATAAAATTATTTTTTCATTGGATTTCTTAAGCGATAGCAATAGACGAAACACTCTATCTCACTTACACCGGCTTGAATTGCTGTTGCGTTGTACTCGCTACAGCGGACTTTGAATGTGTCTGGCTAGATGTAAAAACCATTAAAACTGTCTGGCTTTTGGGGTAACATTTTTTTAGGCCTCCAAGTAACATATATAAATTCAGCTTTTATACTATAACGAAAGTTTATTTTATTTTTTTAAAGTTCAGGGGTGTCTGGCAGGGAGTTCTAACCATACTAAGTGTCCGGCAATGGATGACGTGATTTCTAATGTTTATTCCGAAGAAAATATAAAAAATTGAGCTTTATACTTTATAGAAAGTGAGGTACTATTTTATACACCTTTACTACCTGTTACCTGCCAAGTAACCACAATCCAAACTCCATACTCGTTGATCGTTCTTACCTGTGTTGGTGACATCCACAGAGAAACTTTCAGCTTTTATAAAATAACGAAGGTCTGGCAGTCGTGGGCTCTTGCTCTATCAAGGATAAGTATTTCTAATGGGCTTTTTCATCTTATTCTAATTTCATTTTTGATATAAATTAAGATTTAAACATCAATGAAAAACAAGAGTCATACTTCGAAAAAAAAATTGCAAAGGTTGTTAACCTTTTAGACTGTTTACATTTTCTAGATTCTGACATGAACATCACTAAATAATAATTGGAATTCCAAGTAGGTGAAAAATTTTGCTTGAAAAAGAGGAATTTCAAGATAGTTTAAACCTTACAAGAGTGGATTATTAATGAGAATTAAGTGAACTCGTTTCATTCAGAGTTCTAATTTCTTACTCAGTGTCCTAATTTCCTTCTATTGCTAGTCATATTTTATTTCATACTAAAGTTGTTTATTAGTGGTTTATTGCTTCACAGCTGATGAAGGAGAGGATTGTGAATTATGTTGTGTGAAATTTGCTTTTTCATCAAAGTAATCGAAAGAAGTCGTAAGAAATAAGAATAGAGGTCATTTTTTTAAGTTATACAGCAGAATATAATACTTCCAGGCCTTTGACCTACAGTTTTTTTCAGATAACAAGACAAAATTATTCTTCTCATTGAACATAATAATAGAGCTTTTGATAGTTTGCATACATTTTATTTTTGAATTTGAGCATAAATTAAAGTACAAAACAATTTTTTGTCAGATAACTTGAATTCATAAATTGCACTTTGTAGAAAGTTAATATTGATACTTATATATATTTGGGGATATATATTTTTTTTTAGAACCATTCCTCTGGAATATGAGAAAGATGTTACAGTTCATGGTATCAAGACACTGAGATTTGGAATGGCATCCAACACATTCGCTACGGGAGAAGAAAATCCCTATAACAAGTGCTATTGTGAAGGAAGCAGCTGCCGGTCTGGAATCATGCCTATGAATTGCAAAAAAGGTACAATTAATACCAATAACAAATTTTTTTCTTACAATTATTGTATTTGTTGTTATTTTGCAACCAATAGGAATAGTAAAGGAAATTCATTAATTTTGAAATTAATATAACTGTTATTTAATGAATAAAAGTTTTGCGTAAAATAAACATAAAAATTTATCTTAGAACATTAAAAAATTATATTAAGTTAAAACAAAACATTTTTTAAGCATGTGTAAAAAAAATATTATATTAAAAAATTCTAACGGAAAATGTTAAAATTTTCGAAAATTCTTTTCACAGAAACAAAGTATTAAGATAACTGTCATTAAATTTTAATGGCCATGAAGCATTTAGTTACCTTTTAATTGTTTCTTAATAAATTAAATCTTGAGTTTCACTCTTTTTTCACTTCACTATCGCTTTCATGTTGTCAACAAAATCACTTTTTGTTATTAGGGTTCTTCTAATAAAAGAACAATAGAGGGAAAAATAAAGGAATAAAGTTGATTTAGTAAAAAGAAAAAAATGGGGGGAAATAATTTTCTAAAGGTTTTTTTTTTTTTTTTTTTTTTTTTTTTTTTTTTTGTTCACATTTTACGAACTTGTGTAATTTCGTTATACTAAAGTCAATTGCAGAATTATCATTCTAAATATTATGGACTTTTATTTTCTTTTCATAGAACGCATTTTCTTTACCTGTATTTCACATTAAATAGTTAAAAATGATCCTTTAACTAAATTAAATGAGAAAATCGGACCTCTTTTTTTTTGCTGACAGCGTTATTTAAATAGAATGAGAGAAAAATAACGAGGTCGTTTCAAGCAAGTGATTTCAAAAAGTCATCATAAAATCTCTAGGGTCTGAAACAAAATTCGAATTCTCAGTATAGATAAAGGATAAATATAGCTGCTGTGAGTGCATTTTATAGCCTATTTGCTAAATACGTAGATAGTACATTATTCCATACTGTGAAATCAATTATTTATGTAATAAATTGTTATTAATATACAATGCACTTTTGGTATGCGAAAAATAAAACTTTATTTTTATCGTATAGAAAAATAATCGATTCAATTTGTGTGCACAGTTTCTTATGTTTTCAATATTCTTCTCTAGGTGCACCCTACGTTATATCTATGCCGCATTTTCTTGAAGCAGATCAGGAACTTGTCAATGCAGTTGAAGGTGTTCATCCTAATCCAGAAAAACACAAGACGTATGTCGATGTTGAGCCTGTAAGTAATAAGATATCTTTTATATCATAGTTTATTTAATTGTGTTATAAGAAATCCCTCTCTACTCGAAAATTGCATATTTCAACCATTCCTAAAAATTAATTAATGTGATATTTCAATCAATTTTTTTAAAAAATAACAATCAAGCCAATGTAAGAATATCCTTTTAGATAACTTGCAATTTAAGAACTTTTTGTTGCAAGAAATGGCTCATAAATTTTATCCTATCCAAAGAAAAAACTTGTATTTTGAATATTTCTATATTCGAACATTTGAATTTTTTTTTTTTTTTTTTTGTATTATGATGTGTTCATAGATGGCAGCACGAAAAGTTTTGCTTCTTTAACTGAATGTATGAGATTGTGTTATATTCTTTTCTATCAACAAAATATAATACTTCTTAATGTGAATTAATTCTTGATAATGTGCCAAGAATTTTGCTAATTTTTATAAAAATATACAAAGGAATTCATTTTTATTCAATGCAATTTTAATTCTATACTATAGCTCTCGATTTAAAAACTATTTCTTATTGAAATAATATTATTTGTAATTATTTTTTATCTCATATACTTCAAAGTAGGTCATTGTATTAAAATTATTAAATTTATTCCCTGCATTACTCAGCACATTTCACATTCATAATAAATTCCACAAATACTGTTTTATGAATGCAATGAAAGAGTACACACCGTACTTCCCAAACATGATTAATGAGATATGAACTAATTTACACGTAGATGCAACTCGTTATATGAAATATTTTAATTTTAGTAATTAATAATTATATTGAATTATTGAGTCATTTTATTAATTGCAGACAACTGGTTTTGTACTCAATGCCGCATTTCGTGTTCAGTTAAACGGCGTTGCTAGGAGACTGAAGGAATTCAGGTAAAGATCTAATTTTGAATTAATAATTCTTATTTAATAATATTTTTTTTCTTTCATAAAAATGATGTTTCTTTAAATTTTAATATAAAATAACATTTTATATCTATAGTCAAAATTCTCTACTAAAGAGAGATGAGTAATCAATAATCATCAAAACAGAAAAAAAACCGAAATTGCAAGAAAAACCAGACATAAGATTTTAGAAAGGAGAAATTAAAAATTATAAAATTAACAGAATTTGTAAACACACACATATAAATATATGAAAGATTCAGTATTATAATCAATGCTAACTTAGGATAGCTCTTATTTATAAAATAATTTATATATATAAAATCGGGGTTAAACATGTTTTTTGGCCAGCCAACATATTTCCCCTTTTCTCTTAATAATACTTAATAATATATAAATCTATGACAAGAAAAAGGAAACTTACCTAAAAATTGCACTAAAAAATGCAGAGCCCGCGCTGAATAAACAAGTTATTGCCAGATTCTGGATCCATATGCAAATTCAAAGCATGGGAATGGCTGAATAGTAGCACTTAGCAAAAGTATATGAAAAGAATAGAAATAAAAAATTAAACAGTCTGTATAAATACTACCATTACTTGAGGGACACTAGGATTATAAATGTACTTAAATATTGTCACGTAGAAGGAATAAGGCGATGTTATCCAATACGCAATTTATTTTGTCGTAGTGTTTTACACGGGCAGCACCACAACTGAAGACCTATCCAGCTGCAGTACTTTTATAAACCTGGTGGAGGGTTCTAGAATAACCACCAGGGGAAAGATTAACATAAATTCACAATTTAACTAATTTGCAAATGTCCATAATAATAAATAATGAAAGTCATGATTGAATTTAACAAACAAATATCTGGGAGGCTCGAACCCGAGCCACTTGCATTGTAGAGCAGTGCTCTAACCGTTCGGCCACTCAGAGCGTATCAGTTTGTGACATTTCTCCCTCCTTAGGAGACACAGCGACCCGCTGTAGTTGTTTCGAACGGCTTCTTGTAATAGGTCCAAAGTAAACTTGTTTAGGGTTCCTTTTGTCAAAAACAGTCCGGACTGGTTCCGTTGGTGACTTTTCTTGTTCAATATCTTCTAGCTGAAGGTCAGGGTCTTTATAAGGTTTCATTCGCAGAACATGTACCACGTCTCTTATTTTTCGTTTGGTGCGCATACTATCACAAGGTTCCACTTCATAAGTCACTTCGGATAACCTTTTTCTCACCCTATAGTGTCCAAAGTATCGCTTTAACAATTTCTCAGATAATCCAACTTTGCGGATTGGAGTAAATATCCAAACCAGGTCTCCCTCTTTGTAATTCACTATCCGATGTCTTTCATCATAACGGCATTTGTCTTTGTCTTGTGCTCTTGTTAGATGTATTTTTGCTAGTTGTCTAGCTTCTTCGGCCTTCATTATCAGGTTTTGAACGTAATCATTCGCTGATTCATCGGGAAGAAAGGGCAAAATGGCATCTAGTAGAGTATCCACATCACGTCCATGAACAAGGAAAAATGGACTGAAACCTGTCGTCTCCTGCTTTGCGGTGTTATATGCAAAGGTGACAAATGGAAGTATGTTGTCCCAATTCTTTTGGTCAACATCGACATACATGGCCAGCATGTCAGCGAGTGTTTTATTGAACCTTTCCGTGAGGCCATTTGTCTGAGGGTGATATGCAGTAGTTAGCAAATGATACATCAAGCATAAATTATTTACTTCTTTAACGAGATTCGACAAAAATGATCGCCCTCTATCGCTGATGATTTCCCTTGGTGATCCACGTTTCAGTATAGCGTCTTCAACCGGAAATTTGGCTATTTCCGTGGCTTCACCACTTGGTAGGGCCTTTGTGATAGTAAATCGAGTGAGATAATCTGTACAGACAATTATCCATCTATTCCCTTGCTTTGTTAGAGGAAATCTTCCAAGTAAATCTATCCCTATTTTAGCAAACGGGATATCTCCTGGCAATATTGGATGAAGCAATCCTGGAGATCGCTGAGGTTGAGATTTTCGCCTTTGACACTCTCGACAATGAGACACATATATATATATATATATAGCGTCGGACACTGCGGTATAGGCCAGGCCAGAAATACTTCCGTCTGATTCGGTCGTACGTTTTGGCAAACCCTAAATGACCCGCTGTCGGTGCATCGTGAAGGCTTTTTAATACGTCCCCTCTAAGATGTTTCGGTATGAACAATAGCCACTGCTTTCCTAAAGGATCGTAGTTTTTTCTGTATAAAATTCCACTAATTTCTTTAAACTTTGAGAAGTCTCTCTTTCTAACCATTTCGTCTCGAATATTTGCTACATCAGGGTCTTTACTTTGCTCACTTTCGAAATTGGTAATGGTATTAAGGAATGGTATATCTTCAGTGGGCTCTTCTTCAATTTTAAGCAGTGGGCTCTCGATAAGCAATCAGCATCCTGGTGCTTTCTTCCGGTCTTGAAAACTATTTCTACATCGTACTCTTGAAGACGCAAAGCCCACCTTGCTAATCGCCAGATGGATCTTTTAGATTCGACAACCAGCATAAAGAGTGGTGATCTGTTACCACTGTAAATGGGTGGCCAAAGATATAGGGTCGGAATTTACTTATCGCCCAAATAACTGCTAAACATTCCTTCTCTGTAGTCGAATAATTTTTCTCGGATGTTGAAAGTGATCGGGATGCATAAGCAATAGGCCTTTCAAACCCACTCTGTATTTGTACGAGAATAGCACCAATGCCATATCCACTGGCGTCAGTATGTATTATGGTTTTAGCTTCTGGTTTAAAGAAGCCAAGTACAGGATATCTCGTCAGCAGTGATTTTAAACGGATGAATGCTGATTGATGTTCTCCTTTCCATACAAATTTAACATCTTGCTTCAATAATTCGTGCAACGGCCGGGCGATGTCGGCAAAATTATGGACAAATCCGCGATAATAAGAGCAGATCCCTAAAACGCTTCTAACTTGCGTAACGGTTTGGGGGGTTGGAAATTCTAGAACTGCTTCGACCTTCCCTGGATCTGGACGAATTCCATCTTTGTCCACTAAGTGACCAAGAATCTTAAGGCTTCTTTGACCAAAACGACACTTTTTATGGTTCAGTGTCAATCCAGCATCTCGTATGCACTGAAGCACCATCCTCAATCTCAAAAGATGTTCTTCGAAAGAGGCAGCGTAGACAATGACATCATCTAGATAACATAGACAGTGCTTCCACTTCATCCCTTTAAGGATACTATCCATCATTCTTTCGAACGTGGCTGGGGCGTTACATAACCCAAATGGCATAACCTTAAATTGGTATAATCCATCCGGAGTAATAAAAGCCGTCTTCTCTCTGTCTCTTTCATCGACTTCAATCTGCCAGTATCCAGACTTAAGGTCTATTGTAGAAAACAAGCTTGCACCCGAAAGGCTATCCAAGGCATCGTCAATCCGGGGTAAAGGGTACACATCCTTTTTGGTAATTTTGTTCAAGCGACGGTAATCCACACAGAAACGCCAGGATCCATTTTTCTTTTTCACCAGAACAACTGGGGATGACCACGGACTCTCCGAATGCTCTATGATGTCAAGCTTCAGCATTTGATCTACCTCTTTTTGAATTATTCTTCTCTCTTCAAAAGACACTCTATATGGCTTTTGCTTAATAGGTTGGCAATCGCCGGTGTTTATCTTGTGTTTTACTTTACTCGAGACTCTTATTTTGTTCTCAAAATCAAAAACATCTGTAAATTCGTTAAGCAACTTCAAAAGATCTTTCTGTTGCGCCTCACGCAGTTCCGGGTCTACAAGGCATTTGAATTCTTTCACCGACTGTCTAGGGTGCTTCATCTGTTTTACTTCGATTTGTCAGCATTCTCGTTCAAAGAACTTACCAATCCATCCTCAATATCCGTCATTTCGGCTATACACATGCCAGCTGGTATTATCTGTGGCTGAGAGGAACTGTTAGCAATTCAAATATCTATTTTACCATTCTGGAGTGTGGCTATTGTAGCTGGGACTTTTAGCTGTTTTGTCCATTCAAAATTCTTCATTCCAGTAACTATAACCTTTTCTAAGGTCTGGTGGTCTTTAGCCAAAGCGGAAATCTTTCTTATAGAGTTTCCTGGAATGACAACGTCACTGACCGCATATAAACCAGAATTTACTTCATTCATTTTGAGATCATTTGGAGAGACTTCTCCAATCTGCTGTTCACCTGATCCGCAATCAATAATGACATCAGTTGCTTTGAAAAAGTCCCATCCCAATATGAGATCATGACTGCATTGCTGGAATACCAAAAATTCGAAAGGTTGCACCACTCCATTCAAGTTCACTCGCAACATGCATCGTCCTATAGCTTCTACAACCTTACCACAGGCAGTTCGAAGAATCGGGTTGTGTTCTGAAAACATGGGCGTCCTTAGTTGCGTGCGTAACTGTTCGGAAACTACTGAATAATCAGCTCCTGAATCAACCAAGGCATTAACGATATGCCCATTGACAGTTACGGATACAAAGTTTTTGACTAGTTTAGCAGCCGTGTATACTGGAGGGTTTTCGTTTATTGTGGCCTTACCTCCCACGCAGGTCGCATGCCTTAGTTTTCCTCACTGGACCTAACAGGTGAGCAACGAGATGGAGATCTTGATTGGTGGCGTTGTGGATTGTGTGTGTGTGCGTCTAGGGTACGGCGAATTACTTCTGTAACGCTGGTAATTAGATTCAGGATCGCGGCCGTAATCAGAAAGAGAGTCGGAATCCCAGCGTTCTGACTGGTCTAATTGCCTTCTTTGTCTTGCTGCGTTAAAAACACGTCGTCTATCACGGCAATATCTAGTCACGTGACCCGGTCGTCCACAATGAAAGCAAATTGGTACGTTATCTGAAGTACGCCAAAGGTCAGTCTTCCTTCCGGTATCCTGTTGAGTTGGTCTGTTTTCTTGTCGAGGTCTCGGCCTTGGTCTCCAGGAACTTCCGCCAGTCCTTTGAGTTCTGTAAGGGGAAGGCGTAAGTTTTTCTCGAGAGAGTGGAGCCAAATTGCTTCGAACTTCTTCTCGGATAATGGATTCTAAATCGCTTGGCTCGTCGTCTATACATGTTGCGATCCGTGGGAGTACTTTCTCGATTTCTTCTTTAACAATCCTTCGAATTAGATCGCTTAGATCTCCTTCATTGGCCATTGATATGGGTGTAACATTAGGTAGTCTCTCATATCGTAGCGGTACAACTCGTCTCTTTCTCATGGCATCCACTTCACGGCAACACGTAACAAATTTATCTACTGTGCTAACTTCTCTGTTTATCAGTACCTGGTAGAGATTTTCAGCCACCCCTTTCATGAGATGCGATATCTTTTGATCTTCTGGCATATTTTTATCCACTTTCCTGCATAATGAAAATACGTCCTGAACGTAAGACTCATGTGTTTCGCCAGAACGCTGAGCCCTTGTCCTTAATAATTCTTCTGCAAAACTTTTTACGTCCTCAGGCTTTCCGAAAGTCTCTTCAAAAAGTCTCTCGAAGTCTGTCCAACTTTTCAATCGATCTTCACATTGTTGTCAAACCACAACCTTGCAGTTCCGCTTAGATAGAACCCGACATTTGCAAGACGTACTGTTTCATCCCAATTGTTGTAGTTAGCAATCCTCTCGTAATCATTTTTCCATTTTTCAGCATCTTCGGTATTCAAGCCAGAGAATGAACAAGGCTCTCGTGGCAGCTCATAGGTAACATTCATAGATGGGATTGATGATGTTGCCTTGTCTTCCGTTTCACCTTCCGGCATTCTTTTTACAGTTCGGACTCGGCAAGGTAGCAACCCATATTCTGGAGGTAGCCCTTGGAGCCTTCGACTTTCTCTGATATCCGTTGCCGATGGCTATCGTTACCCCGCGCCTCCACCAAAATGTCACGTAGAAGGAATAAGGCGATGTTATCCAATACACAATTTATTTTGTCGTAATGTTTTACACGGGCAGCACCACAACTGAAGACCTATCCAGCTGCAGTACTTTTATAAACCTGGTGGAGGGTTCTAGAATAACCACCAGGGGAAAGATTAACATAAATTCACAATTTACATAATTTGCAAATGTCCATAATAATAAATAATGAAAGTCATGATTGAATTTAACAAACAAATATCTGGGAGGCTCGAACCCGAGCCACTTGCATTGTAGAGCAGTGCTCTAACCGTTCGGCCACTCAGAGCGTATCAGTTTGTGACAATATTATAAAAATTACTGCCGTTAAAATAAAACTAAAAGAACAAGTCATTTTATCTAATATTAAAATAAGGAGGTAACTATAATTATCAATGAAAAATGATAAGTTTATAATAACGATTTATTAATATTCTAAAGAATTTTAATCCTAGCTATTTAGAATTTCTTTATTCAAATAATTATTAATAAAATTAATTCAGTATTTTTGAATTAAGCAATATTTAGTGAAATGTTGATAGTTAATTTTTATATTTTTTTGTGATTTTTTTAAACAAGAAATTTATTGTGTTGTGTGTAATTAATAATAATATTTCTAAACATAGGAATATGTATATTCCTCCCCAATGAGGTACTTTTATAAAATTGAAAAAATTTCAGTTCTTCTCTTTTGTTATAAATATTAGTAACTGTAACATTATTTTTTACATATATGACAAGAAAATAATTTGCTTCATAGTTGTTACTATTATATATATATATATATTATTATTATTATTATTATTAAATTACTTACTATTGGTAATTTTGGATAATTAATTATTTTATCCAAATTGTTTAACATTAGTATGTTTTTGGTTTTTCAGAGTTCTATCCACTAATTGAGATTTTTCCCCATCCTTTTAGCCCTGTCGTAAACGTCCGTGACAGTGTTGTTCCAGTTCTATGGATGAGTGAGGTGAGAAATTATTTTAAATTTTGAATTGCAATTTCTCAACTTCTTTTTTGAATTAGAATTTATCATTAATGCATATTTAGAATCATATACATGCAAGTTAGGATGCATATTTATAGTTTTCCTTTTGGTTACTTTTAGGAAGCTCAGTTAGACATTCCGTTTGCAAATTATTTCAAGACACGAGTTCAGACTCCTATTAATGTGTTCAAAGTTTTATGTATCACAGCTATAACCGTAGGCAGTCTTTGGGCGATTTCATCTGTAGTATTTCTCTTGTGTATGAAAGCAAAGGTAAAAAATTTTTTCTAAAATATATTAGATAATTACTTTAAATCAAATCTTTCGTAACCTATTTTTGCTTTCCGTTTGAAGTAATTCACATTTCCTTTTCTTTTTTTTTGGAAACTGTGCGATTCATGAATCTATTTTAATAGAAACACGAGTTCTGAAATTTAATCATAAAAGTGAAAGAACTCAGTTACATCAAAATAAGTAAATAATGCCTAACTTTCAAGGATAATTTTCTCTCCTAATTGTAAAGTTCCAGAAACACTAATGCAAATTTGTACAGGATTATTTGTACAAAAAATTAAGTCACAAAATTAAGTAATCACTACTCTCATTTGCCTTTAGGAAATAAAATAAATATTGTTTGGTGCACGTTGAAGGTTGTTTTCCAACTCCAAGTTAAAATCTGATGCATTAAAATTCCTAAAATATAAAAGATACGTTTAGAGCATTCCAGTAGGACATAAGAGAAAAACGGGATTGTGTCGTTCCTTGCATAAGAATTTTGATTTTGATTTCACCTATAGAAACAGAAATTTCAATCTGAAAACTGCAAAGTTTAAAATTCTACTCATGTGATAAATTTTACTTTTTTAAGGTAACCGATTACCCTAAAATTGTGAATTTTGCCAAAAACTGACAAATTTTTTAAGATTTATTTTATAGGCCATCTTATTAGCTTTCTAAAAGTACCAAGTTTATTATTTTCCGTTCACTTGAACAAAAACTCCAAGTGCTTTAGTAAAAGCAGATGCCACTACTTTAAGCAAGATGTTAATACTTTAAAAAGCGTTTTACTTGAAATGCGTTCTTTTTTTAAAAAATGATCAAACGGGGCCAGTGATTACTAAAAACGTTTTGAAAATAATTAATTGAAATTTTTTGTGTATGTTCTGAATAATAGTAGAAGTGTTTTAACCTTCAGATTTATGAATCAATCAATGTTTTATTACAAAATTTACGGTCTCTTATGTTAATAAAGTCACTGTTTTTTTAAGCAATTTCATATAATAACTAAGATGAAGTGCTCTAGTTTTTGAAAACATTCAAATATATATATATATTTCTTATCCTGAAGGTCATTTAAAAAACGAATAACATAGCAACACATCAGCATTGAAAAGTTGAAAATTTGTTGCCGCGTTTAAGTTATTTTTTGTAAATTTTTAACAATTTTTTCCCATTTTAGAAATAATAATTTCTTTTTCTCTTCTTAATTTTAGTATATTTTTCTTAAAATGTACTAAACGAATCTAAAAACAACAACAACAAAAATCCCCATGTCTAAATTTTTTTTAAAAAAAAAAGTTTTCGCAAGTAGTCGGATACCTTAAAGACATTATTATGATATTTTACACATTTAACAGTAAACTTTCCGAAAAAATTCTTAGAAACTGGTTTCCCGAAGTCATGTTGCAAGTACGAAAACTTTTGGTATTACTCTCTTTCACAATAAAAAGGAATTTCAACTTAAATATCCGTACTTGTACTGTAAATTTAAACTATTTTTAACAGAATGTTATAATAAGCTGTTTATTGCATTTTGTATCTAGATTAAAGTTATCCGTGAAATGCAAATATATACTTAAGCAACAGATAAGCATTTCATTTAGACATCAATCTCTTTCATAAGCAAGTTTCGACGAAGGTAAGCTTTATACATAAAATTAGGAGCTGTTGCTAATGTATTCTGTCATTTCTCTTAGCGCAATTTGTCTATTGAATGACAAAGTACGTTTTGAATATACATGGGATGTATCCACTGTGTGTGAGTGTGTGTGTTTAAAGAAACTTTCTATTACAAACTATCAATACAGTTACAAATTTCTGAAAATTCTGTAAAAAACACAATTGGCAACATATTTTACTATAAAATCGTTGACAGTTTGCGATGAATTTTCAAGCAATTTGACAAAACTGATAATTTTTAGTTTTTTTCCCTTCAGCTAAAATGTTATCTGAAAGATATCGTTAGTGCTTTGTGAAAAGTTTGACTACACTTTTTTCGGATGCAGTAAATCAGATATTCTCAAACATCATAACAATTCTAGGATTTATGAATTATTGATCTATAAGACTTTTTTAGACTTGTATCTTTTTCACCTATATTTATCAAGAAACACTCTTATTTACAAAGTAGCAGTAATTTTTTAATTAAATTTCAAATTCATTCTTTAAGTGCTACGACCGGCTTTTCAAATACACAGTCATATTATGTTCCAAAATACATCAATCCCACGCAAAACGTAGAACTATGATACCTTAATATGTTTCACCAGTTTAATGAGTATATATTTGTTTATTTCAATATTTTTTTCAGCTTTTTTTACCAGCTGAAATATCAAAGGCTTATAATATTTCATATTATAATTATTCAACCTAATTGAATTTATCTAATTGTTTATTAAATTCATTTACTAATTTTTTATATAATATATTTTGGTGTTTTTAGGTTAAGCCTCAGGCTCTCAAACCCTCTTTTATGTTGAAAACCTTGAATTCTGTTTATACGAGCGTCTCTTTGTGGCCTCCACCTGAAGAGGATTTAAAGAACGCCACTCATGAAAAGACTCACTTATGAGGTAAGACAAAGTGGTCTCAATTTAGTCATATTTAACCGAATGATTCATTTTTTTTCAAATAACATTAAATGTGATGTTATCCGATAACTCCTTACAATAAAATATGTAAATTGTTTTTCACGGCTAATGATGGCGGACAACGTAGAGCTCCAGGGCTTTTCAACGGAACATTCGGATAATGTACAAAACAAAATACATTACAATACTAGGGCATAACAACCACCCGAAAGTGGTACCTTCGATTCACGTAGACTGTACAAATGCTTTTCAGACTGATTCGTTAAGAATATGAACATATGTCACCATATGATAGAGGAAGTCCGATTGGTCTGCAGGAAGCAGGGAGGTCACAAATCATTGGATTGCATAACAATTGGTCGAAGCGGTGCTACCATTTAACAAAATGTGTAGCAATAGACGAACTTTCAATACTGAGGTTTTTCGCGTCAGTCTGACCACCTGACCGAAACATGTGCTCATGCACCTCAGCACCCGTGGTCACGTATACTGAGATGGGTACAGTAGACCTAGGCCCTCATAGGTTGTTGCACCACTGATAATTCGTCTAACTAGACGAATTATAGTTTTACAGAGCCTCCAAAAGGCAGTGGCAGACCAAAAGTAGCTACGAAATGCTAAAGCAGAATGATCCTACTAGTGACGCTCACAGTTCCCTATCAACTATGCACTTAAGCCTTGCACTTCCTTTCACTAACTCTCGGGCTTGCATTTCAACAGAATAATGCCCAGCAGCACATGGCACGATTTTATATTGCTTGTCTTCGTGATTCTCCAATACTTCCCTGGCCACGTGATCGCTAGATGTCTCCCCAACAAAACCCCGTTTGGGCTTTGAAGAGCCGACAGCCTCTGGATTGCGCCGATCAAATTCGCCAATTGAACCAAGAAAAAGGACATCCTCTAACTCATTGAGTCACTGCTAGCCAGATAACAGTTGGCATCCGGGTCAGAAGTTGGCCTAAATATAAATATTTTTTGTTGACCTTGTAGAAATATTTTCTGAATAAAAAATTTATTTCTAATGATACTGTTAACGTTTTGTTTTCGATGCATGCACATCACATCTGCTGATTTTTGTCCCGTTCGGATTACTCTTCCTTGATGAGTCTCTCCTTTTACTTTAAAGTACATGTATGTATACTTATATATTCATAAATGAAGATGCAAATTTAGTGCAGATTGCATAAATGTACAAGTTTATGTTGGCCATGCATTTAGATAAAAAATACTTTGTAAGCACACGTGCAAATTTGAACGTTTTGTTCGTCCTCACACTTCGGTGACATTCATTGTATGCTCTTTTCACCAAAACGTTTTGTGAAAATCAAATAGTAAAAATGAATAAACATTGTTTGGATACTGAAGTGAGTCGGCGTATCGTCGTAATACTTGAAACAATATGGTCTCAATTGCGGATTATTATGTAACGTCCAGTGTTGCTTGTAACTTATGACCATGGGAAAAGGCCTGAGTTACGTGGTCCAAAAGTCACAGGAATCAATGAAGATGGATATTGTCCAATACAACGATGGATAACAAGAGTGCAAAAGTTTCTCAGTTGTCCCGTGAATATCATATGGTTACAGGAACTCAAATTTTAAAGGTTCATGCTTCATTTAAAGGTTTTTGCTTCATGAAAGGTACGTGAGAGATTTTTGTTTGAGAGAAGACTTGCTGTATGTGTTTAGTTGTTCTTAGTAAATTTCATTTTAAAATACTGTTCTGATTTTTAAATTTAATTTATCTAATATATTTTCCTGTTTTTCTTGCAGAATTTAAAATCCAGCTTTCTTGTGCATTCCACCAAAGATATACAAAGAAAATGAAGAGAATTCTGTTGAGATTTAAGAATGTATTTTTTTTTTCTCATCCTTGAATCCCTTTATTTAAAGAATTGAAATATCATCTCCAGCTGGTCCTAATGAAGCAATCAACAGACTCGACATTTTCATTTATAAAATAATAAGTGCAACGGAAATCCGTCAGATCTTTCGTTCAGTTACATTTCATGCTTATGGTCTAATTATTCTGACGTCTAATAAGATGAGGACATTTTTATAGAGAATTGATATTTTCTTAAAAACATTATTTTATTAAAGACTTTCATAGACTAGAGTGACAAAAAAATCATTTTTCTGTTCGATATTTTTTTTAATGTTTTCGTTCCAATATCATATTCATTAGAGTGTTTCATTTAGCTACGCGAAAAAGGAATGCTTGGTAACAATTAGGGACGAATGTGTAATGCTACTCAATATTTCTGTTTTGAGACGAATGTTTAATAAAGACTTTTAGCATTTTGAAAAGAATGTCATTTATGTTAAGCTCTAAATGTTCCTTGTATTTATGGAGAAAATTAGCCATGTATAAAAATTGTAAATACTCAGCTGCATTTTTCTATTGCATATTTGTATTTTGCTTTAAGGGAAAAGAGTCTTATTCATGAACTTTAAATGATATACTAACGATATTTCTCCCTTAATTTGAATCAATAAGTTCTCTCTACCTAAATAGCTTTGTACCTTAAGCCTAATGAAAAAATTTTCCAGTATAGAGCTATAACATCATCAGTATGCTGTTTTCACTTTCATACCATATAGTTCTGTGATTTTACGTGTTTGTTTAATATTAGAATAAGTTATCTAGCATATGAATCATTTACATGTTATTTTGTTCAGTGTTTATATATGTTCATCGTAATAATTAAAAAAAATTATTTATCATAATTAAATGAAGACGTGTGGTTAGATCTCAATTTCAATTGACTGTTTTTCATAGAAAAAAATTACACTAATTATATTTTTTATTTAAATATTTTATGTAACTATTCTTTGCATATATGTCAAAGTTTCCAAATGTGTATACCTCAAAAATATATTTGTTTACATGTATATGAATTTTATAAAAATATTTGTATTTCTTATAAAGTGTTTTTAAGCTAAAATTGCAAATTTCTTATTTATGAGAATTTCCAATAAATACAAGAGCTTCAATTTAAAATATTATAAACTATGTGATTGCTTGCTATAAACTGATTACATTTCATGTTATGTACACGACTGCATTTTTTATTAGACTGAAGCATATGAGACTCCTTAGGGGTCCATCAGTATTTTTGTTCAACTGATACATCTTGAATTTAAAATTAATTGATTCACTAAAGATTGATTCAGTTCTAGTTATGTTTTGACTTAATATCCTTTGAGTCTCCAAGAACTGAAGAAATCCATATTTACTCTGTTCTAATAGCACAGTGATATTTTCTCATTTTTGTCTCTTTGTATTAAACACGTTATTGTGCCACTTGTGCCTTTATACAGTAGGATTACTGTAAAAAAATGTGATTGTGACGCTATTCCTTTTGATGTATTTATTTTTGAAGGAAGTCTTCATTAATTGCGTTTATGTTCCTGTATTTATAAATCGATTTTTCATTAATTTGTCTCATTATTACAAGCAGTTTTTTGTGTACATATTTGCAAAATAAAGGAACAAAATTCCTCGTTGTAGATTCCCTTTTCTTCAAAAATTGTTTTCTGAGCTCCAATTTCATATTTTGTAAAATTCTACGAGAAGGTTTCTAATTGATAGAGGTTTTAAAATATGGCTCATCTAAAGTTAAGTGATTGTCTGCTAAATACTTGACGATCAAAAAAATCTTCTGAATACTTTTTAAAGATGCTTACACCACTCGATCTACAAACATTTCCTAATTTAAGGTGTAAACAAATTTTAGCTAAGTAAAAGTTAATCAGAAAAATATTGATTATTAAATACAATTACGAAAAAGTTAATTGTAACGCACCAATTTTTTTAAAAATATTATGTTTTATTCCTAATGCCATAAAACATATAAATCAGAAATTTCATGCAATTATCTCGAATATATCAGAATATATTAAAGATCAAATTTATAGTCTTGAATCAAAAAACATTAATGGACGTATAGTAATTATAATTATCAATTATTGACCAACTAATCATGGAGTGCTCAATTACGAAAAGTATTTTTAACGATCCCTCTCTGTTTTATTCTTCAGCAACATTCATTGAAGATATATCTATTGCATAAAAACATAGCTGTTTTTTTTTTCGTTTTAAGTAAGAACTAAAAAAAAAAAAAAACTTTTCTAAGAATCATAACTAAAAAAGGGTAAACGTTTTACCGATCAATAGTTTGAGCAAGTAGTCTACTACAAGGTCTCATAATAGTTTTTCATGAATATTTCTGCTGCTAATTATTGGATTTGAATGAAGTACGGAATATAACCTATTTATACACTCACTTCCAAAAGTTAAGCACGAAGATGTAAAATGCAAAAAAATCAACAAATACTGCTTTGATTGACACAAAATTTGGCAGAAAAGTAGCATATATATTTATACATAAAAAAAATCAATAATTATATGCAGAAATGAAAACAATATTAAATTTTTGTAAGTTATCAGATAATGACATACTGGAGACTTAAACAGAATTATGTAGAAAGTGAAAATAAACAGCATAAAATGAAAAAAAGGACATTAATAGGGTATGTTGTCCCCCCTTATCTGTATACAAAGTTTATACCTTCTGACCATGCTTTCAATTAGGTGGTCAACCACCGCAGAATTAAGCAATCGCCATTCTTCTTGTAAAGCAGTTTACAGCTCAATAAGAGTGGCTGGAGGTGGAAAACGTGAAGATACAGCACGGCCGAGAGCATCCCAAAGATTTTCAATGGGATTAAGGTCGGGCGAATATGCTGGCCATGCCATACACGCAATCCCTTCACTCTTCAGGTAGTCATGGACGATGTCAGCTCTATGGGGATGTGCGTTATCGTACATTAAAACAAAAGTAGGACCAACTGTTGCAGCGTACAATCTCACAATGGGTATTAGGACTTCATCTCGATACCGGACAGCCGTCACAGAACCCCGTTTAAAGATATGCAGGACGGTGCGGAATCCTAATGAAATCCCTGCCCACACCATAATGCTTACGCCTCGGAATGCGTGATGTTTGGTGATGTTTTGGAGCTGATTGCGTGTTCCTTGTTTACGCCATATCCTTATTCGCTTGTCATCTGGCTCCATAGCAAATCTTGAGTCATCAGTAAACATGACATTGCCCCAGTCAGACACAGTCCAATTGCCCTATTTCCGGCTCCACTTTAATCGTGCCCTTCTTGATTGGACGGATAGAGGAACACAAACTCGATGTACCCGGGCATACAGTCCATTCATATGTAACCTTCGGCGTAAAGTAGCTGCAGATATAGCCTTACCAATGGACGCTGTAACCATAGATGTCACACGTGTGGAGGTCGCTCTGCGATTCCGCTTGGCTACAATAGCAATATATCGATCTTCCGCGGGGGTTGTAACCCTTAGGCGACCGCCTACGGACCTTCGGACAACTGCCTGTGTGGTTTGGAATTGTTTCCATAAACGTGAAATTACAGAATGATGAACACCGAAGAAAAGAGCAACATCTGTGATCGACTGTCCTGCTTCAATTCGCCCCATAGCACGCCAGCTCTCAGAATCTTCCATTCTTTTTCTGGAAGTCATAGAAACACGTATGTCTTGAAAACAAAATATACAAAAGTTTTAAACACCTTCTATCAGCACTTACAATCATTTTCTGTAACCCTACATAAAGCTGGCTTATTATAAGACTGCCCTTTTTGCATATATCTCGACATGAAAGCGTGATTGGCTGTTACCTAACATATTTGCATACTTCCATCTATCTCTGCAGCGAATTGCATCCTCTTCAATTCTGATTGGCTTCCGGAAATTAGCATTTTCCTCTCCGTGCTTAACTTTTGGAAGTGAGTGTATAATGAGCTGATACTTGTAAGAATGAAGTTTGTCTTTTGATCGCCTTGAAACTATAATTTGGATAGTGATAGAATCCAGATTCATTGAGCCTCGTGACCTTCTGTTATTGGTCAAAGGTACAATATCTCTATATTTCAATTCAAACGAGAGTCTTTTTTCTAAATTGTGTAAAGAACTATTTATTTTGTTACAAATAGTAAGTATCTAATCATATTCATTTGAGTTCTTATTTGACTGTACGGATGCAAATGGTTTTACTTTTTCTGTTGAACTATGAGTAAGTTCTGGAACAGGGGTCGGCAACCTTTTAGCTGTGCCGTGCCAAACAAACCTACCAACATGATTCAGCGTGCCATGCAATAGGAAATATTTGAAACAATTCGATTCCCACAGCAATACATGCAGAGTTGGGAATAGAGGTCAAAAATACGGATTTAGACTTTAATTATGTATAATTTAAAGATATTTATTGACAAAAAATATACAACATAAAATATAACTATTACTTCGATATAAATAAAAATTAAAAACTGTACACATAAATATGTATCTTTTAAGAATTTTTATTAAAACAAGGAGTAAACTTAAAATATATGACTATTCTTCAATATAAATAAAATATATATATATAAAACTGGGCATTTATAATGCATTTTAAAAATATTTATAAAATTAGAAATAAACAACATAAAATATAAGTGTTCATGCAACATAGTTAAATAAAAAATTAAAATTTCAATGCGAACCTTGACCTTGCAGAGTCCTACTTAATGTCGCAATATCTGGGATAGAATTCTGAATGTTCAGCTGTTAATCAATTTCTTTGGACTCAAAATATACTTGTATTTCATGAGAAAAAATTTGTTCACAGAGATAGGTAGAACTAAAACGGGAATTGTTTGACATAAAAATGTAATTTCCTTTTTATATCCAGAAACAGCTCTTTTTAAAACTTCACATTTCTCATTAGAATTCGTAAATGTGACCTGGTATTTCGTTTGAAAATGTCTTTGTACACTTGACATACGACATACAACACTTTCGCGACATGGCATACATACAGCGCGATATTTTTGTTGAACGAATCCAAATTCGTTCGTCCAAGAACCATGAACACCCAGCTTTCTTTTTTTTACTTGACATTTGATTTAATATCTAACTATGAATTGTCGCAATAATTATACAAAACAATACAAGTTTTCACAATAAAATTAACAACGTGACACAAAGTTATAAGTAACCTAAAAGTCACGACATAGTCCAGTCATATTAAGGTTTCTCTGCGGAATGAGAGATAATAAGCTGTATAAACTCGTATATACCTTAATTTTGGCATTCTAAAAGTTGTCTCAAAAGTCTCATAAAATCTCGTGTCCGCGTCTTAAGTTATTCAAGGTCAAAGGTCAAAAATTCGTTTTTTTGCAAATATCTCGTTTCCTATTACTTTAATGTTATTTACATTTATTATAAATATTGTAGAGAATAAAATTTTCTATAACTTCAATTGAAACAATTTTTTATACATCAAATCATTTTTGAGATAGAGGGCGCTGAACGCTCAGCGCTCAGTTATCTACAGCAGAATGCAAGGTCGACCGTTAGTCACATGATATAATACGCTGTATATAGTCTATTAACCTTAAAAATATATATAGTAATAAACATTTGGCTTTTTTATTAATTATTACTTTACATTTAGTAATATATTTCATTAAACAAGTATATGTTTCTTTTATAACTAACTTTTGAGCTACACTGTTCGTGCAGTTCAAAAGTTGTTGACAGATATGCTTAAAGTATTTTTTAATTATATTCTATGATTATTTAAAGTAGAAAAAATAAAGTAATTTTTAATTGTATTTTTACTTAGAGAGAGAGAGAGATATATCGTTTTATGCAATTATTACAATTGGAATTCGGATGTAAAGAGGTTAAACAAAAATTTTAATTATAAGACGAAAATGAATGTTCATTTTCTTCCTCTTATTCTTCATTGTCTTTCGATCACTCGAAAATTTGCAATTCATTCTCATTATTTTTGTTCTCAAGGATATTTTTCTCCTAATCTTGAAGGATTTCGGAATCAAAAGTACAATCTTCCTCGAGATCGCTCTCGTATCGTGAAGCATTGAAGTAAGCTTGCCCATTACGCTGGACACAAGCTGAAGAACATTGCAACCCCGATTTCCTACATCCACAGCATGAACCACAACCATTTGCAGTTGCAAAATATGGTATTGAGTAATTCATCTGGAGCAGGCGGTAATATTCTAATATTGTTCCAAGAATTCATTCCGCAGAATCCAACCCCATTCCTGGGGTTATAAATCATTCCCTAGCCAAGTTTGAACTTGATAATATAAACGGCTAATGTGTTGCTGAGCCGCTGCACTT
This sequence comes from Trichonephila clavata, assembly GCA_019973975.1. Taxonomy (NCBI): domain Eukaryota; kingdom Metazoa; phylum Arthropoda; class Arachnida; order Araneae; family Nephilidae; genus Trichonephila; species Trichonephila clavata. The sequence goes on along the minus strand of BMAO01009694.1, from coordinate 170,824 downwards.
GCTGATGGAAGATTGGATAACTGCACGGTTTGTTGAACTTTGTTGACTTGATGAATTGAGTGTATCGTAGATTATCAATACTGTTATCAGATTTTTGAGCATTGTATATCACCAACAAGACTCGTAATCCATTTTCATGTAATGTTTGTACAGGACAGTTTTCTTCTTGGAATACTTGAGCTAGTTGATCCAAGTTTGGAAGATTCTCTAATATTCTAATGAAAGTGTTTTTCCCTTATTTAAAAAATGCAGATGTTGTATCACAGCCACTAAATGCGTGCAGAAACAAAATGTGCTTTTTACTATGAGGATATTTATCAAAACTTTTGGAAGAGTATATTTGAGTCTTAACATTCCCTTTGCCAACTTTTTTAAAGAACACTTCTTTTTTATGTGCTTGAGTACGTCCAATTAAAATGACGAGCAAATCAATATCTTCTACTATGACGGCAGTCCTGTGATGTTCCTATTCTCCAATAGCTGTTTCTACGATCAGAACATCTGCATCATCTTTGGCCTGTTTTATCGTGATATCAACAGATTCTAATTTCCCAAGCAACATGTCAATAAAAAAAATTTTATTACATCGATTCGACAAAATTTTCTCTTGGCTAATTGATACTATCATTGTTTCGTCGAAAAAAACATCATTCGAATTTGATAAAGCAGCAGTTCTTCTTAGCTGTTCCATTGCTTTTATGTTTTTGCTATACTCGGAGTGCTCATCAAATACAACTACAATTTCAGAACCATAATGCTTTTGTAAATATTTTACGTATTTATCTAAAATTATTGAAAAAGTATCGTCTTTACTCCATACGATGCGATGCAAAAGAAACCCACCATCGATAATGTATGTTACATTATTTTCATCGAGGTCAAAATCTACAGGAGTCATATTGCCGTATAATGTCGCTTTTGTGGTTTTTCTCATGCCATCATTATCAAATAAAGGTGATGGATATGGACTTAGATCATATTGGAGATATTCTTGAAGATTACGTTCAAACTGTTTGCTTACAGTTATTCTTTGGAAGAGTAGCAATGGATCAATTGAAACTCTACAACCGTTAATTTTGACAGATTTGTTGACAATCGAAAGCGGTAAAACCTTATTGGATCGTTTTAACTTTATTTCATTAAATTTTAAACCAGTTATCTTTACCATTGATTGTATTCCGATTTCATGGGCTTTGTGACACTTTTTTTGATCATTTCCAACTATTTCAGAAGCTAAAGATACCAATTGTTGCGTATTTGGAAAGGGATTATGAAGTGTAAACCATTCAACTAGTTTACTTACATCAGTATTATCTCTTTTTACTCTTGAATCCTTAGCATCAACGTGTTGTTCGGTAGAGTCTAAAGAAATTGTACGAAACTTCATCTCGTCACAAATTGTTTTTGTAGCGTACATAGCAAACACCTATTTACATAAAACACTTTCTTGCGTACTTCGACCACGAGATACTCCCCCTTCTGTCTTCATAGATTTTATTAGACTTTGTTCGATAACCATATCTGTCCATGTACCAGAATTAAATTTCTCTGTTCGTTTCACGGTGAAGAATCCATTTTTAAAGTTCTTAAATATCTGTCCATCCATTTTATTTTCTAAATCGTTCATATCTTGAAGATATAAATGTGCAGACTTCGCATATAAAAAAAATGACCACTAGCGTGAAAATATGGCAGCATGCTTCGTACAGCATTAAGATGTTCTTTGAAAAGTCCCAGTCTTTCAGCGGGAATAAAGTCGAGTGCTATTGATACCATTTAGAAATATTGTACCCATAATTGTGCTGTAGGACCTCGAGCTTTTAATTCATTCAGTTTATTCTGAAATTGATCAATAAATAAGTTTGAGTTGCCTACACACCCTTCAATGCCTTCATAGGAAACATTCCGGCAATTGATTTGTTCAGTTAACTCATTTAACACACAATCTTCAATCTTCATGTCTTCGAAGATTATCATTGACAATACAAGCCGTAACAATGTATGACCTTTGATAATTAAAGTAAGTCTATAGTTTCAGTTAACTGTTTTTCAATTACACGAACAGATGAGGAGTATTAAAAATATACTTGATTAATGAAATCTATTACTAAATGTAATGTAATAATTAAAAAAATGCCAATTGTTCGTAACTATATATATTTTTAAGGTTTATAGGCTTTATACGGCGTATCATATCATGTGACTAACTGTTAACCTTGCCTTTTGCTGTAAATAGCCAACCATTGCGCGTTCAGCGCCCTCTATTTCAAAAATGGTTTGATGCATAAAAAATGATTCAGTTAAAGTTATAGAAAATTTTATTCCCTACAATATTTATAATATATGAAAATAGCTTTAAGGCCATAGAAAACGAGATATTTGCAAAAAACCGATTTTTTGACCTTTGACCTTGAATATCTTAAGACGCGGACACGAGATTTTATGAGACAACATTTAGAGTGACAAAATAAAGGTCTATGCAAGTTTTCAGCTTATTATCTCTCATTCCGCAGTTGACCCTTTTTTTTTTTACTAAGAAGACTGGACTAACATGCATCAAACTATATTCAACTTTCGACTGTAATGGTACTGAATATTCGTATATTGGCACGTCTAATCGAGAACAGTAGAAGAATATGAAAAAATAGTGATCTAATATACATTTATTTCTATTAGCTTAATTCACACCAAAAGTTATAAAATAAAATAATTGTATGATTTCTTAAGCACACCACATCACTCAAAAAATTGTAGTTGCTCTTAATATATATTTAAAAGGGCATTTGTTATGAAATTAGATTCCCTCCCTATACCTAATTATCCCACGAGCAGCCTTTTCACCAAATTCATTTTCAATCCAAATTAAATATGTTGATAGAATAACAACTTTTATTTTTATAATATTTCCGCTGCAAAACATTTGTTAAGCAGAATTTTGATTTATACCTTTTGTTTTTTCTTTCGTCGATGCCGAAGCTTTTGGTGGGTATAAGACGAACTACTTTCTTTTTTTATTCACTGTTCAGTAATGAGTGATACTTCATTGCACAAGTATTACGCAATAGTTTTGATTTGCGGGGAATATTTAACACTAATTATGAGTAACATTTAAACAGACAAATATGTTTTCTTTTACATAAAGCACACAAACTACATGCAAGCTGATTCAACAGAATCATTTTATTGCAGAGAACTGAAAGTAAGAAATAAAACTTTTGTATAAAAATGTGTGAGGGTTGAAAGGAGAGACAGAGCGATTTAGCTTTATTTTATAATTTTGTATAGAGAGTGGTGGCGTGCCACTGAGAATTGCTTCGCGTGCCACATCTGGCACGCGTGCCATAGGTTGCCGACCCCTGTTCTGGAATATCAACACATTGCACAGTTAAACTTTACAAATTTATTTAAAATATTCATGATTCCCAAGAATAATTTTTCAATGAAATATTTATCTAAAAAGTTTGATTCGCTCAGCAATTTTTCCTAGAGTAACAGAACACCAAATAATCTTTGGAATCTGTTATTTGTGATTGCAACAATTTTCTGGTAGAATTTCTGTTTGAGGCTCCAATCAACGATTTGATTTTTCTTGTTCTCCGAAACAATTTTCTGCTGGGTGCAATTTTTTTTTTGATTGATCACACACACACAGTCACTATTTTCTTTTGCAAAGTATATACATGTTGGTGTCACTTATATAAATTTCTTAAATGTTTTCATTTCATTCAATTGCTTAAAATCATCACATAGCTTCTTTTGTGATAAGGTCATACACAACTATCATGAGACATAGAAAGAAAGATATAGAATTATTTCTTGAAAATTAAGATGTCTTATATTTCTGCAATCGAAAATGAGAGACTTACATGCAATTCTCAAAAATATAAACCAATTATTAATCAATATTAATTCATAACAATAATATTAGTAAAAATAAAAAAAGATAAAGAGGCAAAGATCCATTCACGGAAGCGATACACCCAGTTTGTCATTAAAATTCCTACCCCAAGAAGAAGAGATGATGCAAACTTCAAATTTGTAAGAAAGGAATAGAATGCTGGGATATGCAAACGATTAAAATTTGAGCACAATCGAACGACGCAGGAGAAAGACGATATATCAAACCTTTTGTAAGAGGAAAGTTACGCAGCAGGTTTCTAGTTTGGAACTTGCATTTAAATATTGGTTGTTGGTGAGATGAACGTGTTATGTTCCTCGTATTAGGAAGTGGTTACCATTACATCATTTAAATCAATAGCGGCAGGATCGTGGCACATCGAGAGTGTGATTTATCATTCCACAATATTGCTACTCGTATTGGTCGAAATCAAGTGGCTGTCATGCTTGTAAAGAATCGATGGGTTCAGGAGGGTTGTATTGAACAACATACAGTATCCCAACGGCCTCCCACTAATAACGCCTGAAATGATAGACATGTTGTCAAGTCGGCCTTGAAGCATCGTACAGTCACAGACCTTGAGTGAGGAAGTGAGCTTATTTGTAGCACAACAAACATCTACGTGGACAATGGGATGTCACCTAGAGCAGAATAGATTGCCGGCATAGACACCTTTATTGTGGCTTCGTTGGCTCTACAGCACAGAAACGCGTCGCTACAGTGGGGCCCTCAGAAACATTGGATATAGAAGTGGCACCACTTCGCCTTTTCACTCAAATCCCGCTTTGAGTGTAACATCATGATGGACGTATCTGTGTCTGGACGTACCGAGAAAAATGCAAATGGTTTGTTTGCGTTCTATATCGTCGTACAGTTCCAGAACCTTCTATGATGATATAGACAGCAAATGAGTACACAAGCGAACACCTTTTTGATTCATCGGTACTTTGGACAGCTAACGTTAGAAGTCTCAGATCTTTTGGCCAGTTACCGTGCTTTATCTTCGAGGTTTCAAGGACTTCATCTTTCAATAAGGTAGCATGAAACCGCATGTTTTTCGTTGTGTTCTGACCCTCGACTAGATTTTCGAATGTTTCCTTAGCCAGTACGATCTCCAGATCTCTGAAAAACTGAGCTGCCTGCTCTCTCCAATAGTTATGATTGATGAAATGGGCACGGATTTAAAGTAGCCGTATCTATCCCCGTATCTGTCATCCAAACCCAGTTAGATTCGATGTCTAACAAGATTAGAGCCGTCATAGCTATCACAGGAGGATAAATTCGGACCCTGTATACCCCTGAATTGCCTGCAAATATAATCATGTTTTCTTTCTTGCTTTCCTGTATAGGTACAATTAGTACAGTTTTTTTTATTTGCTTCCTGGTACTGCAATTCTCATGGATAAGAGTTTACACTGGTGTTCAAAAGTTAAGCATAAATCATAAAACACGAAAAACATGAAGTAAATATTCGTAAAATTATTCCAAATTTCTTGCGGATTGAATTGGGTTTATGCAAAACTTTTCAGTCGACTACGTCCTGCGCGAACCACCAGCACATGTCGGAACGCGGAGAAACCGATTCAAGCAGCATAGGCAGTTCAGACAAGTTTCGTGCAACTACTGGGCAAAGGAACGTTGTTAACCATCAAACAAGTGAATGATGGCACAAAGACGCCAATTGGACATGTTTACGAAAGGAAGAATCGTTGGAATACTGGAATCCTCACGATCACAAACCGAAGTGTCTCGAATTATGAATGTGGATCAGTCTGTGATCTCAAAACTGTGGCAGAGGTTTCAAAGAACAGGAGATGTTACCCTACAACCAGTATCAGGTAGACCAAGACCAATATCTGGTAATAAGTGCGCGACGTCAGAGGGGCAGTACTGCCAGAGAACTGGGATCGGCGCTCTCAGTAGCCACAGAAATACAAATTTCAAGACAAACTGTTTAAAGGAGACTCAATCATGCTGGCCTGTATGCCAGAAGACCAGCAGTTTGCATTCCCCTCGCGTCTGAGCATAAACGCGCTCGTTTGAACTGGAGTTTGAAATTTCAACATTTTAGTGTGGGAGAGTGGGCCAATGTGATGTTCAGTGACGAGTCCCGGTTTAGTCTGAGTAGTGATTCTCGGCGGGTAACGATATGGAGAGAACGTGGAACCCGTTTTGAACCAAGAAACATAACGGAAAGACATCATTTTCCTTCAAGAGGAGTAATGGTATGGGCAGGCATCATGATGGACGGCCACACAGACCTCCATTTCTTTGACACGGGGCTGTGACTGCTCAAAGATACAGAGACGAAATTCTTGAGCCTTATGTTCGCTTGTTTCGAGGTGCTGTCGGTCCTAACTTCCTATTCATGGATGATAATGCGCCGTCACCGAGCGGTGCTGATTGATGACTTCTTTGAAACGGAAAACATCCAGCGTATGTCATGGCCTACGAACTCCCCTGATTTAAATCCTGTCTAGCATGTATGGGATATGATCGGGAGACAAATTGCAGCCCTTTCTCACCCACCAAGCTCCGTTACAGAACTGAAGAGATCTCTCCAAGAAGCTTGGAACCGTTTGAGCCCACAACTCATTCATCATCTCATAGCAAGTATGGTAAATCGCTGTGCAGCGTGCCTGGCTGTCAGAGGTGACCACACGCCTTATTAAACTGCAGCATCTGTATTTTATTTAATGTTTTCTTTTATTTTTTCTTTAAAGTGTGAATCCTTGCTATGCTCAGTTTTCTTTCAAACTGCTACTTTGGATAATAAAATTAATTATTATCATTCTTTTGATTTGCTTCCTTATTTTATAGCCATTTTACACTTGCATATCACGTTTCCCGTCATTGTGGTTTACAGTTCCTTTTTTATTCACATAATTATCAATTATGCTAAATTTTTGGTTGAGTGAGTGAGTGATTTTGGGGTTTATTGGCGCAAGAGCCGATTTCGGCTATACTGCGCCAAACATTTGTTTTAATATCTGCGGTCTAGACGGGAAAAGAAAGAAAGAATGAATTGAATGACAAGAAAGAGGGTCGAAAATAGAGAAGGATCACTAGGGTACCCCGGGTTCATGAAGCCCATGTTTACCATAGACAGTAAACCCCGTGGGAAAAGGAAAAGATCACTAGGGCACCTCGGGAATGTGACACCCGTACTCACCTGAAGAAGGTGAGCCTCCTGAGGGGGCTAAAGTTTTGGACACCAGTGTAATTACAGGATTATATGCATGTTGATCATTGCGACTGAGTTGCAACTCTAGTATCAAAGTCGGGTAGAAAAGGATCGACAAGGTTGAATGCATCAATAAGATTTGTTTTCCTGGAAGTGTAACACAAATTTCAGTATTTAAATGCAGTGGCGTAACGTACACCACCGCCACCCCCGCACTGCGGGGAGGGGGTCCAAGACCTCTAGAGGTTTCAAAGCCGGACGGACACTATTAACGTAGATTTTCTCAAAATTCACTTTACAATTTTTTTTAATCGAGTTTTTAAGCGAAATTTCAATTGGCGATCTAAAGTCATTCAAAATCAAAATTTAATAGTCTCATTAGATATCTTTGATCTAATAACCAAATAAAAAAGAACATTTTTTTATTTGCTGTAATTCCCTCGACGAGAGATACTTTTCTTTCGCGGGTTTTCTTTATAAGCCTATATTACCAACAGATAAAACAAAAATCAGACGTAGAATTGGATGAAATGCTTGGAAGTTATAAAAATTCATCACTGTTGTTACGGTATACCTTACATTAGCTTTAGGAAGAAAAAAAAGACATGATTCACTTTTTACGAAGCAACAAAGTAACTAATTGGCGTCTTTAGTGCCCCCCCCCCCATGTATTTCATTTTCATGTAGCGAAGTCGTAAATAACGTACATCTGTTATGCTTCTTTCAACTAAAACAGTACTACGATACTTGGAAAAGCATAGAGAGCATTTTAAATTATCATTTGGTTAAATTATATATGAAAATTCAATCAAATGAAGCATAATGAAAAGAAAACTTAATGGAATGTATCAGTTTTTATTTCTTTTTTCATGAAATCATTTTTGCATCATACAAAGAGCTCTCCTTATTAAAGGTTGCAGTATATATATATATGCTAGAAAATAATTGAACTTTAGGTCAAGCTCTTCCCTGGATTCAGAAACGAAGAATAAGGTAAGTGATACTTTTTTTTCTTTCGTAAGAATTTAAAAACTAAAATTATTTTACAGTGTTCGCCTCTCTCTTATAATTCGTTTTTATTTAAGCTACCAGATTATCTGTCGTTAGATTTCCCATTTTAGTAAATATTATAAATACTCTCGAATGTTATACATTATTTACTTCGTTAACTCAGACACCGGTTGATTTTATATCTACATAACTATCTATATCTATATCTTATCTATATCTATATTTCTATATATATATCGCTGTCTATATCTATATCTATATATCTATTTCTATATATATATATATATATATTGCTATCTATATCTATATCTATATATCTATTTCTATATATATATCGCTATCTATATCTATATATCTATTTCTATATCTATATTTATATCTATCTATATCTATATTTTGATTATATATCTATACACTTGCTGGAAAAAGTTGCGTTCACCCATAACAAATCATACAGAAAAGGTAAAATGTAATAGAAATATAATCTTTTTCTAACAATATTTCATGAATTTGTTTACTATTATTTAAATATTGAGCATACACGGATTCATTAATTTTGACTTAAAAGTACATAAGATAACGGGAGTTTTGAAGCAAAGTACACACAAATCGTAGGCAAAAAAAGTGTGCGTTCACTATTTGAATATTCTTGATTCTTGAAATGTTAATCAACAAGCGTTATAGGTTAACAGAGTTTTTGCATTCAGTTATCAAGTAAAATAGCTTAAGAAAGTTGTGACGCAATAATTTTAATGTTTTTGTGAGATACGAAGCAATTTAAGGACATGAAAGATAAAAGGAAGGAAATTAGTACCAGTGAGCGTAAAATCATTGTGAAAATACGGAAAGATGGAAAAAGTAGTCGGGATATTGCCAGATCCGTTGAACGAAAGTATTCATATATCCAGCGTGTTATTAATATCTTTAAATCTACAGGAGTTTACATATCCAGACCTCGTTCAGATTGTCCATCTTAACTCACAATCAGAGAAAAACCAAGTATGATATCCTTGATGAAAAACAAATTCACTTTTAACTGCAACTGAAATAGAAACAGGCATTCACAAGAAGTTTAAGAAAAATATTTTTGTAGATACTGCAAGAAAAAGATAGAAAAAGGCCGGATACTGTAGTCAATTGGCTTGCAGAAAGTCTTATATTTCAATGACCAACCGGCTGAAACGGATAGCTTTTGCAAATAAGCATATTCATAAGCCTCTGGAGTTCTGGAGGACTATGATATTCTCCGATGAGAGCAAATTTTGCCTTTTTGGCATAAAAGTTCCTAAAGTGGTATGGAGAACACTTTGCACAGCGCTTCAAAAATAGCATTTAGAACCAATGGTAAAATAAGGCGACGGTGGTGCCATGGTTTGGGGATGCATGGCGAGCAATGGTGTTGGAAAGTTGGAGTACATCGAATCAATTATGAACAAATATGATTATTTCGATGTCCTGAAAAACAATTTAAAGGAAAATGCCGCCAAACTCGGGCTAGGATTGGTGTTTCGTTTCTAACACAAATATCCTAAACATACCAACGAGATTGTGAAGCTTCGGCTTTTGTATGATGTCCCAAATCAACTCGCAGTCAACTGATTTGAATCCTATAAAACACCAATGGGATTTACTGGAGAGTAGGAATCGTCAAAACAATGTATCTAACATGGATATGCTGAAGAGTGTTCTTACGGACAAATAAGAAAAGATAAGCTCTGAAGAAACCACTAGACTTGTTAATTCAATTCTGAAATGACTTCAGGAGGTTTTCAAAAGACGGGGTTATCTAACCAGCTATTTAATAGCGCATTATCCTTTTTAAATAATTTTTATTATTCCTACTAAAATAGTGAATGCAGACTTTTTCTACTTGATTTTTGTAGGTATAGCTACAAACCTGTTTTTATTTTAAAAGCTATGAAAGTAAATCGAGTTTATTTTTGTTATTCTCAATACTTGAAATGAACTTAATAAAATATAATTTTAAAAAAATTTTGAATTCCAGTTTTTAAATTTTTTTTTATAGTTTATGTAAGTAGTAGTATGTGAACGCAGACTTTTTCTAGCATGTATGTATATATATGAAATAGACGTTGATATTCTTGAAATAGACGTGGCCGTTGAAAGGTATTCTTTATACGATGGCCGTTGAAAGGTATACTTTATATGAGATTGGTGAGGCAAAATTAATATTATCCAAGAGGCAGTCATGGGGTTATTCAAATCTGTTTAATTCTATCTTAAACACATAAGACATTACAGGGACGTCACAATAGAAGCACACACAAACGCAATGCAGCCGACTACATGTTGAAACACAAAGCAGAAGCGAAAGAGGGCGCGGTCTCCAGGAGTCTCGGTATATATAGGCAGCTTAAATCACGTGATCTGTGTGGGTGGATGGATGTAGTTTAAAATACTCTCGTTAGGCGGTGGATTAACTTATTACTAAAACGTTGGTCCTAAAGGGATGGACCAAAGGCAATTAAAAGTTATTAAGAATAATTAATGGGGATTATTACATATATATATATATGACTTGGGGCCCAAGACCTGACATTGCGGGGGCCAAATTATTTTCCGTTACGACACTGTTTAAATGTTCAGGTTTTAAACAAATGTTATCTTCCAATCCCAGTGCTTCTCAAACTTTCAGTATTTGTGACCCAATATTCAATCATAATTTTCATCGCGCGCCCATCCGTACAATAACACAATATATTGAATTCAAGAGTACTACACTTTGATGATAAAGCTACAATACAACTTTAACCTCTTAAGTGCCACCGTAATATATAAACGTCTCGCTCAGCCTAAGTCTTAATTGCCCCAGACGTATATATACGTCTTTCCGAAATACGATCTTTTCTGTACTCTGCTATCCTTAAAATAATTCCGATGGTTTTGGAATGCAATGAAAGCACCTTGACAGTGTTTGCGAAGGATTTATTTATTTCAGAGGATTTGCTTGTTTATTCCTTTTCTTTCACCTCCCCCCCCCAAGGAATCACATATGCGCGTCTACGTGGAAAACGGAGTATTTGGAAGCGAATCGCGTAACTTTTAATTAGCAGTAAGGGATTAATTATAAACCGTACAAATTATCAAGATAAGTGTTAATTTTTGTATATAATTTTATATATGACAAGCCCATGGGGTCCCTTGTAACTATTAAACTTGTTCTAAATTTAGTATTGTTAAAATAATTATAAAATACATTGAGCAGCACTGATTTATTTAAAAGTGTATTATATCAGTAAAAATGTGTGTTTTATTTTTTTATTATGTCAGAATGTATTTTGTTTGTTTACTTTCAGAAAATTAATAACTCTTCAAAATAATATTTTGTTTTCGTCTTTTCAATATGCTTGCGCCCCCCTTGTAGAGTTATCACGCCCCCCTGGTGGGGCGTGCCCCACAGTTTGAGAAATGCTGTCCTACAATACTTTAATAATAAATAGAGAGATGAAATCTAGATACTTTCTTCATAGAGTAGGATCACCATTCACGAGTTTCTCCAGTGGCGTAAACAAGGGGAGGGGGTGCTCAGTCCCCCATAATCCAACACGCTTTTAATTTTTACCATACAGATTACTCCACGGATCTTTCATCAACGTTTTTTTAGGATGTAGCCCCTCCCCCTTACTTAATAGAGGTTTCTTGTATACTATTGAGATTCTCTTCACATGAGTTTCTTTAAAACTATTTAGAAAGTCAGTTCTTATCTAAATTACCACTTTTGTGATTGGCCAAGAAAAAAGAAACGCGCTAAAAGATACTTAGATATTAAATATTTTTAAGAAATACTTTGATTCTATGTTAAAGGTTTTTTAAACAAGTGTGTTTAAAATGTACCTTAAAAAATATTGCATCGAGTTATTTTTTAATAGAAAGTGTTTCTTTTTTGCATCATAAGTAAAATGAAAACAATAGGAATTTTAATTTTATGGAATTAATGTCTTTAGCAGTTTAGCTATTTATTTAACGATGAGAATAAGACAAATGAAACATAAAAGTCACCAGCATAACTAGTCCTGAGTTGGCCCTGTATTAAAATTTCTTGGATGTTCCTTTTGGGGGCCTTTAACATGTTAGCATTCTTTTGCTTATATATTTTGGGGCCTCTGTAAATTGAGGGCCTTGTATTAATGATATGGTGGTAGCTACGCCTCTGATCAAGAAAATGTAATTATTAAAAATCTCAAGAAAAGGAACAAAATTTTGATAAATTTAAATTCCAGTTTCTCCTTAAATAAATTCCATAATTAATGGCAATAGTTCAATCGAACAAAGTTTTTAAAGCAAATTATAACATTACAGTAATATTATGATTATAGGAGATGATTATATTGGATATAAATCCTGCTCAATATATAACATACATATTTAATACACTTACTCTTTTATAGAAATTTAAACGTAACTAATATGATCAAGAACGTTTCCGCAACAAATACAAAACTACATAATAATAAAAGGAACAACAAAGAAATTTTTTTCAGAGTATGTAAAAACTACCCACACATACACCTAACTCTTTCTCTCTTTCTTTTTTTTTTTCTTTAAGAGCCCTCTCCTCGAAAAATATCTACACACATACCTACCTTTTTGTTATATCGTGGCGCCATCTTGTACCAGGTAAAATAGGCAATAATACTACATCATATGTGCTTCAGAGTGACCTCCTGTACCAAACAATGAATATAGAGAAATATTGCAAAACAAAACAAACTTTCATAAAAGTAGCAATCTTAATAGCAGATGAAATTGCCTCTTCCATATCTGAAATACTCAACTATTTACAAGAAATTGCATTTTTTTAAAATTTTTTATTAATGTTGCACTCTAAAACAAAGCGATGGCAAAATATAAAAGAAGAGAAAACGAAAAAAATATAGCAAGATCTCAACACTTATTTATTTTAATAAATAAACAAATTCAATAAATGAACAACTAATTAATGAAATATCTAATTTAAAATGACATCCAATCATGGAAATTATTATATAAATTAAAGTATTAGCTTCAACTATCTCACGAAATTTTTAAAAGAAAAACATTGCAAATTGTAGTTTCTAATATAGTACTTTGGACTTGAGAGAAAATATAAGCTTTTTGTACTGCATATATAGCACGATCATCAGAAAAATGCTACAAAGAACGAAAAAAATCTTTCAAATAATGTTACCAATATGCTAAGCATTGATAACCAAATTTTACTTAAAATGTATTTGTGATTTATTTAAAACAAATAATTTGAATTACGACAAATGTTTGCATTATTCTGCTTAATGAGAAAGAATTCTTCGCAGAAAAAAAATCGTAGCTCTAAGAAATAAATTGATAAAGAAACCAGAAAGTCCCTCAGAGAAATATTTGTAAAATATATTTCTTTTATTGAACAAATTACTAAAGATTTGATATATCCAATGGTTTTCAAAATTAAGAGAACTTTTAGATTTGGTTGCTTCCCTCTAGAATTACTGGACAGATTTTAATGTGAAATTTGGTATGTAGGTAGAGTTATCGGTGGTTGTTATGAGTTGTAATTGACCTCTACAGAGCGTGCTAGGCATATTCTATAGAGTTCAAGTCTGGAGATCTGGTTCGCCAATCTAACCGGTGATTATCCACACTTTTCAGAAACTCATCGACCAGAGTAGCTCTATGTGGCCTTGTGATGACATTCATTAAAGAGAAATGAGGCCAAAGGCACTCCTGAAAAGACAAAGTTTGTGTTCTAGAATGGTGTCAATGTATTTTCTGACATTCAGAGTCCCATCGATGATATGAAGACTACCAATACTATCTGCTGATATACATGACCAAATCATAAAACTATGTGGGTACTTCACAGTTGCCTGGAAGCAGTCAGGATGTTGCATTCCTATTCTATCTCTTACATATTTTCGGCCATCACTAACGAGTAGCGATATCTTAGTTTCATCCCTCCATATAACTAGTGAACACTAATTATTTGTCCAATTAATGTGTTCCTTTGACCACTGTAGTCTTTTTTAACGCTGCTGTAAAGTGAGATAAGGCTCATTTCGTGGAATTCTAACTCTTAGTCGAACATCTGTTAATCTTCTCCAGATTGTTTTTGAACTGACAGAAACACCAACATTATTTAAATCATTTCTAAAGCCATTTATGACATTCTTTTGTATTGGAGGCGTAGTATTTTTGTTCATCTGTCATTAACAGATGGAGTGCACCTTTTTCCACCTTCTACTGCTTTGTTTTTCTTTAAATTTGTCCCCTGACATCTTAAACAAAACTTTCAGTCTCCAGATGTAATCACTGAACCGCCCACCTAATTTGCAGTTTTAATATAGGAAAGACCACTTTCTCGTGAAACATTTCTCTCCAGGGGTCCAATCTACTCTTTTATTTGATCTCATTGCTTCTTGACTAAATATCATTGTTGTCCTGGCTAAGAAACAGTCCTGACCTCAATGCTATCGAAAACTTGTGGTACCGTTTGAAAACTCTTCACTCTTCACCTATGAAATAAAAAGGAACTTATTGAGAATATAATTGCTTCCTGGCATCATGTAATAACGAAGGAAGGGCTTAAAAGTATTTTCAACTCTATGAAACATCAATGTGAAACTGTAATAAAAAATAAAGGCAACCGCACTAACCACTGATAAATCACTGCTATCATTAGTATCTAACGTATATCGATAGTTAATGCAGCATAACTCTTTTTGTATTACAAACATTAACAATTTTTTTTTTTGTATTGAATTCAAAATCGAAGTTTCTCTAAAGTGATATACAACACTTTGCATTTTGTGCAACGTAACATTTTCTATAATCATACAAACTTGAAAAACATAACAATTTCAAAAAGTCTCCACAATTTTGGTCACCACTGTACAGGGTGATTGAGGGCTACTAGACCGACAAACTTGCAGGGTGTGTAGACAGACGACTCGGAATCACACAGGAATGTAGGGTCGCAAATGCCGTAGTTACAAGCTATAGGTTAAAGAAGGAGAACAAAAGATCAGAGCATTAAACAGCATAAATCCCATGTGGGGGCTTTGGAGAACCCTCATCGTACGCATCCAAGTGCAGCTCAACAGCGTTTCTCGGTCAATATTTGAGCTCCAATGCTTGGAGGCTACCTTGTTGAACCGTACTTTCTGCCCAGTCCTTTGGAAGGCAAGGCGTACCTTATCTACTTGCAACAAATCCAGCAAGAACTTCTTTAGGCAGCACTTGTTACATCATCGTTGTCTCACTCCATGCCATACCAGCGTGACGCAGCTTCCCCACATCACGTAATTAAACTAACCATTTCACAGCGGCAGATAAGTCGTAGTGGCCCGGGTTTTTGGCCTGCTGGATTAACGGATCTGTCATGCTTGGACTTCTTCTGGGGTCACATGATGAGTTTGATGTACGAAACCCCCTTTCCTTCAGTTGAACATCTGTAGCTGCTAGAAGGATACCGTTTCATGCTAGGAATCTTCTAGAATGTAAGGAATTCCATGAAGCGCTGCTGTCAGACCTCCCAGACGACTTCTGGTCGTAATTTTGAACCCCGGTTGTAGTATAACCTTTCGATATAAAATCCTTTCCTTCCCATTAATGTGTTGCTGTTTCTGCTCTTTTTCTCTGGCTTGTAACCACGGCTTTTGCGACCCTGCATTCCTATGGGATTCCGAATCATCTCTGACTCCCTACATACCCTGCAAATTTGTCGGTCTGGTAGCGAATCCCCTTATCTATATATATAAAGAAAAAAGTCACTCTCACTTATCACGATATCTCCGTAACTATTAGGCCTACAGACTTGAAATTTGGTATAAGTATGTTCCTTTCATAAAGTAAAGATCCGATAAGAACGGGTTTTATGAAAATAAGCCACCGAGGGAGATGTCGAGGGGGGGGGGGGTTAAAGGGTATTTTAAATAAATTTCCCGTATCTGAACTATAAGATCTATAGACTTGAAATTTGGCAGACAGACTCTTTTCATGTAGTAGAAACCCACTACAAAATTGATTTTACGAAAACTGGAACTATAGATAAATATTTCCATTTTTAAACTATTTGACGTACAGTCTTGAGATTTGGCAGGCATGTTCCTTTCATGAAGTAGAGATCCACTGCAACAGTGGTTTTGCAAAAATCAACCTCCACGGGGCGTTATAGATAAACATTCCCGTATTTGAGTTATTAGACTTAGCGACTTAAAAATTGGTAGCAATGTTTATTTCATGAAGTACAGTTCCTCTAAGAACGGGTTTTGTGAAAACTGGCCCCTTTAAGGGGGGAAAGGGTTGCGAGAAATTAAGGGGAGCTACAGAAAAAAAAATTCTGTTTGTGAATTAATAGACACAAATTCTTGAAATTTGTTATAAATGTTTTTTTTAATAGAGATATTCTAAGAATGGATTTTAAGGAAATTGACTACTATGGGGGAGCGATGAATTACTGGGGCGCATTGATAAAAAAATTCCCGTTTTTGAACTACTAGATCTTCAATAAAGAAATTTGGTATGCATGTTTCTTTTTTTTTCTTATTTGAAATCTGCTAATAATTTGTCTTTCGGAAATCGAGTCTAAAGAGGGTAAAGAAGCCTATTGAAAGGGGAAAAAATGGGGGGGGGGAATTCCGTATTTGAACTTTTAGATTTCGATTTGAAAAATGGTAATCATGTTTATATTGTTGGGAATAGATCCACTAAAAATAGGTTTTGGAAATCGATTTTAGGGGATTAGGTTACGGGTGCGTAAAAGATAATTTTACTTCAATTTTAAAAAAAAAACTATTCAAAATTTCTATCTTTTTCAAATCATGAAGTGACAATCTTTTTCAACATAATCGAACACTTAATGCTAGGACTTTATATATATATATATATATATATATAAATAATTGTTAAAAAAGCTTTTAAATATAATAAAACGATGGGCAGATTTATCTTTAATTACAATAATAGCTCACCTTCTCTTGACATAGATGGCTGTAAATGTAAACACTATCATGAATTTATTGATAGCTATCACAAACATGTAGTAACAGGCAAGGGGTCTCAGGGGTGTTAAAAATGTTTCGAGAGCACAAAATATGAACAATTTTCGACTAGAAATAATTCTTTGAGGTTAAAATGAAATAATTTGATTCTTTTACACATTTTTTATAAAGGAATAAAGTTTCAAAAAAGTATAAAATGTCTAAAATATAATCATAATTTTAAAAATAATAAGCACATAAATATAAGAAAATTTTTTGTAAGAAACAAATAGTAAGTTTAACGACGCGCATGATATTTTCTGAAATAATAATTCTAATTACTAGCAATAAGTTGATTTATAAAGTCACATATATCCTTATTAGATGGTAGCTATTTTATATAAATAGAATAAAAAATAATATTTTTAAAAAATGTAAAAAGTACATTTTTAAAATTTTTTTCAAAAAATTTAATTTTTTTGAAATTTTTCAAAAAATTACAAATATGTAATACTATAAATAGCTAGGATTTAAAGATTATGATAGAGTTTATAATTCTGTAAAGTTTTATGCATCAAAGTATGATAGTTTTTGAAACGCAATGCGCGTAAGTGAAAAAACACAAACTGAGAAAAAAGGCTTTAAAGTTTTAAATTGAATTTGAGAAAATAAATTTTAAAACTTACATGCTAAAATGCTCCAGGATCATAGGATATGCCTTCCTGTTGCTCAAACAGCTCAATTTCTTTACTCTTTTTAATTTTTTAAATCTCTGCGAGCTTCAAACGATGACGTTTAGCTCCTCTTTCTCGACGTAAAGATTCGATGATTGTCACGTTCAGCCAGGGACACACAAATATTTTTGTTAATTTTTAAGCCAAATTTCTCTAAAATAGTAATAAGTATTTGATTTCCATCATTAAAAATGTTGGTTGCTAGATTTGCAGCAATCTCTGCAATCTGAAGGCTAGAATCAATCGTCTTCGGACAAAACTTCCAGATTAATGAATTTAAACTTTCATTAGGATTCTGTGTCTTACCTCCTAAACATTTCTTCAGGAGTGCCAGATGAGATAAGTCTGCAAATACAGGCTTAATTACATCTCGAACAGCTTTTGCAACTGAGGGTTTCTGTTTAAAATTTTGTAAATTATTATTAATTGCAGCATTATACTTACACTATGTATTTGGATTTGTAGGACAAAATCAGTGCATCGGTTCATCATCGGTGCTGCAAGAATGACCCCAAACAGCCCAAATGGCTTTCCGCATTTCCTTTACACTAGTAGAATTGCATCGAATAGCATTACCATAGTAATGCGCAAGCTTATCAATTAAACTATCAGTTAACCTACCTTTACCGCCTATAGTTTTACCATCAGATAATTTCTTCTTACCATATACTAATTTAAGCTTCCTAAGTCTTGTACCCATTCTCTTTTGCACATGGCCTACACATTCTATTTTCTGAATAAGATGGTCATCGCCGTATGGATTGTTTTCAGAAAGGGCATTGAATGTTTTTGTGTCGCCATCTCCTATGTAGTTCGAATATTTCAGGTTGTGAAGCTTTTCTGATCGATTAAAAATCCTCAACATCCCGTCAACCTCCATCTTACTAGCAGAGCCAGAATAATTTTTTCTACATGAAATCTTATGCGCTCTTTGCCATTTATTGTACTTGATACCAAACTTTACCCCTTTATAACTGTCGCATCCTTTGCAAAATGAGGACAACACTTCCCTATTTAAAACCTTACCTGTTTCGGCCCCATTAGAGTACATACTCCAATCAACGATGAATGTCCTCTCGTCTTCCAGGTCCCATCACCACTTACCGTTAAAATGTTATCAGGTGACGAAGAATTTTCTTCGACAGTTGCCCTGTTCATGCTTTCTTCGGCGACTTCCTTCATAACAAGTGAAAGTTTATTATTAATAACATCATATGATTTTTGTTCAACAGGATTAGGAAGACTCATTACAGAACAAAAGGTTTTTAATGACTCTAAACCTTGACCTATGCATCTCATTGCTAAAATAGATCTTCTGTTAATTTCTGGAGCATTATTTTTATTCCCAATGTTTTCACAGCTTGAAAAAGTACAAATACTCCCACAGTTTTTACAATGTATTTCAAAATTCGAACATAAACCACGAGTGGATTTTTCATTAATTGTTAATGGTTTATGACATTTTAAACAGCATGATACTGACAAAATATAGCTAAAGGTTGAAATAAAATAAAAAATACGATATTCTTTGAAGTTTTCACTTACCTTAACAAGATTTGACTTTAATGAAGTCTGAAATCCTGAAAGTTTTTTACTAGAAGCATTTTTCATTTCGGCACACTTACTTGTACTTTTCATTTCTACACACTTCCTCGTATCTTTCATATCTGTAACATGTGAGTCACTTACCCTTAAATATTTATTTACTCTAAATCTTTTCTTGGGGCGATTGCCCATTGATTTTTTCAGAATAAAACAATAAATATCTTCGATTTAGATAAGTGTTTTAAAAAAACGTGTGCTAAAGTAAACACAACAGAATCAAAACACAGCAGAATGAATGTGTTGAGTTGCAGGCTTCCTTCTGATCAACTCAAGCGCTTAAAATATTTCATGAGGCTTATTAAAAACAGAAAAATGAAAGGTATGCATAAATCAAAAATAAATGGGCGTGGCATGTGTCCATTTAAAAGTTGTTATGACTAAATTGGTGTTTGCAATTTTTTGAATAACTTTCGAAGTTTTTAGAGTATTGTCACGTGGTTAGTATCAAAATGTTCAGAAAAAAATGAAAAACAAGATATATTTTTTTCGAAAATTCGGAAAAAAAGGGTTAACATCCCTGAGACCCCTTAAATATAATCAAGGACAGAATTTTAAAAGATATCATGAGTAAAGGCACTAGTTTTAGATTAACAATTTCAAACAACAATAATACTGTTAAAAATCAAATTAATAATGATATATATAAATAATTTTGTTACTAAATCTGCAATTAAATATGGTTTGCCTTTAGGAGCATTTGATTAATTTAAGTAAAATATTTTAAAAGACCTGATGAAATTTAACTATCGTTCTAAATCAGTACTTACTTATAAAGATGTAAAACAGAAAATTTTTGATTTACAAAATAATTTTATCATTGTTTACATAGATAAAGTGCCTGGTAATTATTCTATAATTTGTAAGTATTTTTATAATACTATGATTAATGAACACTTTTTAAACAATGAATCTTTTAATAAATTGGAATTGTCAGATAAAGAAATTACTAATCGAATTACTGCTATATATAGAAAATTGGGTGTTTCCATTCATAAGATTAAGTTTCCATGTATAGTTTTAACACCTAAATTCCATAAAAATCCTGTTAAATTTAGAACAGTAACAAATGGTTTTAAAACTTATATCACTGCTGCAGGTAAAATGTTGCATAATATTATACAAGAATTCATCAATAAGCAATGTAATAAAGCTATAATTAAAAATAGTAAATAAATTATAGATTTTTTTAAAAATAAAAATATTTATTCAGTTTATAGTTATGACTTTGAAGATTTTTTAATTCCATTAATATCAATGATATAATTAGGACAATTTTAGATAATCATAGAAATTATAACCTTAATATTAATTTACAAAAATTTAGAACTCTAATAAATTTAGTCTTAAAAGAAAACTACATTAATTTTAATGGTTCTCTGTACAAACAAACCAAAGGTTTGCCTCAAGGTGGCCCTGCTAGAAATAGTTTGGCTAATTTATATTTATACTTTTACGAAAATAATTATATTATTAATAATGATTATTACATATTTAGATACATAGATGACCTAATTATTTTTGGTAAAAATAATAATTTTAACCCCAATATTAATTTTTATCCGGAATATTTAAAGCTAATTAAAATTAATAGTAATCCAGTTAAAACTAATTACTTGGATGTATCATTGTGTATTAAGGACTATAAATTACATAGTAATATTTATGATAAAAGAGATTATTTTAATTTTAACATTCTTAAAGTGCCTTACTGGAATTTATATCAATTTATAGAAATATTATTTTCAATTATATTTATCGTAACAAGGTATTAGTTAGTGATAAATTTAATATATATTTAAATATTAATAATTTTATTAAATATTGTAAGGAACATAGTAACCCTCCTAAATTTATAAAAAGTTACTTAACAGTTAAATAAAAAAAGTTATTAGTTGTACAGCTTATAGATAGATGGCACCTCTAGCTAAGTAATTTAACAATATTATATTTACTTAAAAATTAATTGTATATATAGGGGTGGTACTTTTATTTTCTATAAATTTTAAAATAAAATAGAGTTTTTAAATGTGTATATATAGTATTAATGCTACTTTATCAAAACTTAATAATTATATAGGATACTGTTATTGTACATAGGCGGTGAATATGATTCACGTGGTAAGTCTTCTAATAGTTTAACTTTGATTTTAAATATTTTAGAAATTATTACAGGCTATAATATTATCGTTTTACATTAATAGATTATGGTTTTATCTATAATGATAGTTAAACTTCTCTAGAAATTTATTGCTTTCCCTATGGCCCAGAGTATTGGCAAATTCAGGTGAAGGTTGGCTGGGCGAAAAAACATTGTTTAAACCTGCATTCCTGGTTCCTAAGGCTAGGAGTTTGCTTTAGTATTTCTGTGGCTAAATCTATTCTGTCATGACTATAGTTATCTTAGGTATATAACTATTTTTCGTATATTTTTGTAATATATATATATATATATATATATGAAATAGACGTGGCCGTTGAAAGGTATTCTTTATGTGATTACTATTAATTACGATCGATGTTTGCTTTGGCTGGAATTGACGAGGCATTCCGGTGATTAATTAAAACGATTTTTTATACATCTTGAACACATAAAAGCAAGACAAGGACAACGCATCACAAAAACACACTGCAGCCGGCTACATATTTACGCAGACAAAATACAGAAGCGAAAGAGTTGGTCTCCAGGAATCTCGCTATTTATAGGCGTCTCAAATCACATGATCTGAGTGGGTAGCTAGAGGTAGTTTAAAATACTGCCGTTAGGCGGCTGGCTTAACTTATTACTAAAACGTTGGTCCTGAAGGGATGGACCATTGGCAATTAAAAGTTATTTTAAAGGATTATATTACTGGGAATTATTACATTTCCCCCCTCCGCAAGACACGTGTGTGCGCTGGGGCCCTTAGTACACACCCGTATCCTACAGAGATATTAATTTTAAAATTGAAATTTAAATTAACATTTACTTTAAAATTTCCCTTCACTTTAACACATAAAATTGATTTGGAACAAGGAGAATATGTGGTTATAAAAGTATGAAACATATATGCATAAATAAATTATAAATATAAAATCGTACAATACAAAAATATCAAAATAAGATTATTAAATACCAAAAATAATATGAAAACAGAAAATAAATTTTAAAAATAATTGTAAATGCCACACATCCTGTAAAAGTATTAGTTAAAACAAATGAAGTTAGTTCTTTCTAGTTGCCTTGCCCAAGTTAGCTAGACTTTCCAAGGTTGAGACGTGTCCGGACACTTGAAGATGTAAATATACTAGGCCAGAGGCCTCAGTAGAAGGCTGTTGTATCTCCTTTTGGATATGTAAAACAGCAGCAGGCTTCCCTATGCACTGGGAAGAAGATTTTAAAGGTGAGTCATATGTTGAAATGGAAGTTGTCACAATATTGGGTTTTAAAAGAATAGTATGTGAAAGGAATTGTCTGTCGCAAATACTGCATGGAGATGATGGTTTGGAAGCAGTTATGTACCACCTTTTTAAAATGAATTCACAAAAATACATTTTTAAAACACAGAAAAATTTAAAATATGTTCTTTTTTTTTAAACAGATCTAAAATTGCATATAAGATCACTGAGGGTGAAAAGAAACAAATTAGGATGACCCACGCCTTGCACAATCTTTAGACAAGTTTTCCTTCTTATCGTGTATATGCAGCACAATAACTTCAAAAACACATATCCCAAGACTGGAAATTGCAAGTCGATCAAAGAAATTTTTTTTTAAAAACTATTTATATCTTTTTTTTTTTATGTATTACTTTTATGATGACAAAGGTATAAGTTTTGAGGCAATAGTATATTGACAATCAAAGGTGTATTCCCTTGAGCAACTCGCTATGCACAATCCTTAAAAAACCCTCATTAATTCTAAATGTAAACATTTGCTTTTTATTTTTATTTATTTATTAATTTCTCAGCCTAAGTGCTCTTAAAACTATCATTTTATACACATTAAAAATTGTTCATTTTCATATCAAATCAATTGTATCATTCTAATAAAAAGTAAATCTAATAGAAACCAAAAATTCTTAAAAACATATCAAATAGTATCAACATATAATTTTCAAAATAAAAATATCAAATTCAAATATAATCATTATGAAATATATGCATTTTATCTTCAAAACAAAATGTAGCATTAAATAAATTTAACCCGAAAATTAAAAATGTAAAGCCGAGATTCCTGGAAACGTTTTTAAAATGGTAATAACATTCACATTAATATATACGTAGAGTTGACTGCCCAATCAATTAATTTAAATACAATCGAAAAATGAAAATAATTTGTTACACAATATTGAAAAATCATTAGAATAACCCATAATAACAGTGCAATGGTGGTAGGGACCATAGAATAATAATAAAAATAAACGATGGGGGTAAGACAAATAATATTGAAAAGAAACTCTGGGGTATAACCAGGCTTATATATAAAAAAATGCTGGGTAAGGCCAGGCTTTAAATAAAGAAACTATATATATATATATATATATATATATATATATATATATATATATATAGGGGTACCACTACCCCATACTAAACCATTTCATATGGAAGACTTTAAAACAAATATTTTCAAAATATCTAAGCCATAAACTAAAATCATTGTAAGATTTTGGATCAAAATAGATTATTGGAAAAAACACTTTAGATTTGTTTGCAATTATCAATAGGCATACTAATTACAATACTGAAAACATTTTAAAATAAATTATTAAAAACCAGTAAGGAAACATATACAATTAATTTAGAGTTAATAGCAAATAATTAAAATGACAAGAGTAAAAAAGAAAAACTTTTCCTTGTTGAAAAAATCGCTGGGTTGCACTTTTTCACATAATTTTGCCAAAACACACATCTCGCGGACTTCAAGGTTAGAAAGATTTATTATTATTTTTTTTTTTCATTTGAGCACATCGAACTGTTGTTTGAATTGTAGGTTGGTTTTCTCTTTAAGATATATTTCATGGTGAAGATTTCTTATCCTTACAAAATGTGCAGACTTGAAGCTTGAAGGGATTTTTCTTTCTTTCTTACGCAATGGAGACGAGACGGGAAAATTCCCGTTTTTTAAACGTAGTAGTTGAACACTTTGGCACATCTCGTACGATGAATGGATACATCCACACACACAGACATTTTTCTCCTTTCTTCTTTATTTTGGTCGATGACGGTTGTTATCATTTTGGTTGTAATAATTTTGACTTATAATTTTTATTTCCCACGCAGGAAAATCCTGGCGACTAATGTAATAGACGTGGCCGTTGAAAGGTATTCTTTATGTGATTACTATTAATTACGATCGATGTTTGCTTTGGCTGGAATTGACGAGGCATTCCGGTGATTAATCAAAACGATTTTTTATACATCTTGAACACATAAAAGCAAGACAAGGACAACACATCACAAAAACACACTGCAGCCGGCTACATATTTACGCAGACAAAATACAGAAGCGAAAGAGTTGGTCTCCAGGAATCTCGCTATTTATAGGCGTCTCAAATCACATGATCTGAGTGGGTAGCTAGAGGTAGTTTAAAATACTGCCGTTAGGCGGCTGGCTTAACTTATTACTAAAACGTTGGTCCTGAAGGGATGGACCACTGGCAATTAAAAGTTATTTTAAAGGATTATATTACTGGGAATTATTACATATATATATATATATATATATATATATATGACTTCTTATCTTTAACTTTACCCCGTTAAATTATTTCCTAATTCTTTGTCACAAGACCGTTATAATCTTAATCTTTATCTAATTGCTCGCGCGCACTTGCATCCAATCACGACTCCTGTTACAAAAGAGTCGTACGTCCTTCACCGCCAGTACAAAAAGCTCGGAGCCGTCGGTTGTTCTCTCTCTCTCTTGTCTTTTGTCTGTCTTCATCATGTAACTGCCAGCAGCTAGCGTTTGTGTATTTTTGTTGTGTGTGTATGTTTCTTCATGATTACGTCCGTATGTGTGTCTACATGTACAGTGTTTAATAAAGAAGAACAGCTATCCCCAAGACTGCCTCCTCCATAGTATTGAAAATGCAACATCAATCGTAAAGAATAGTAATCTTATAAAGAAAAATTAACACCGGCCACGCTACAAAAATCCTTTACTAAATTCGTCTTCTCCCAAATTCGTCATCATTATATATATATATATATATATATATATAGTTAAAATTCTCTACATAGAGAGATAAATAATCAATAATCATCAAAACTGAAAAACTGGAAAAAAAAAAACGAAATTGTACGATAAACCAGACATAAAATTGAAAGGATAAATTAGAAATCATAAAGGCCGCGGTGGCCGAGTGGTCTAGGCATCGGATCATGGCTAGCATGTCATGAGTTCGATCCTAGTACCACTAAAAATCCGCCATGTAGGGGAGCGATGCACGTTAAATCAGTCGAGAGCTCAAACGTCCTCCCGTTGGTGTGGTGTGGTAGTTAGGAGAGGGGGGTGCCAGCTCAGGTGTCGTCCGCGTCACTTGACCATGGTTCAAATTTACGCGGACCGTCGCCAAAAGCCCTCGTGTTGCTAATCAGTGCGACGTTAATATTCTCTCTCACTAGAAATCATAAAAATAATAAAATTTAAAAATCTATACTCATATGGTGCTACAGTATTATAAACATTGCTTATTTATACTTGAGTTATATATATATCGCTCTATCTAAAATAATTTATATAAAAGTGGGGTTAAACATGTTTTTTAGGCATACAACCTTCCCCTTTCTTTTAATAATACTGAGCAAAAACTTATTGAAAATAATGAATAGAATATCTAAATCCATTACAAGAAAAAGGTAACTTACCTAAAAATTACATTCACAAAAATGCATAGCCCACACTAAGTCGCCCATCCGGTATAGTGGTTAGCGACGCTGACTGCTGTGCCGTAGGGCCTGGGTTCGAATCCCGGAGAAGACATGGACGGTTGCAAATGTATAGTGCCTTTGCGGCATGGGGGTACTCTCTAAATAGCCGTCGAGCCGCAAGTCCTCTCGTGAGGTTGGTAGAAGGGGAAAAGAGGTGGGAGGGCCCCTGACCACTCCCAGGTTGTTCTCCCTCAAAATTTGGGTGGAACAGAGCCAAATCGTACTGTCACCTGCATGGTGCTCAAAGCTACGGCTAACGACAGGCGTACAATATAGCCCGATGCCATGATGAATTTCATGGGCCTTGATCTGATTACGTCAGACAGGTGGCATTAGAAACAACAACAAACAATAATTTTATTTTTATTGGAAATCATTAGTCTAAAACAGTGGTTCCTAAACTATTTTGATCATGGAACCCTGAATATTTTTTAATCAACCACTTTTCAAAATTTAATATCCGATATTAAATGAAACAAGTATTATTTTAGTATTTCAAATTTTATTGAATTAAGCAAAACTCAAAATAAAAAAATTTTATTGAAGTAATTAATCAAAATACAAAACATCAACTAAAATAAATGGAAAATCTTTCATGTGAAGAATACTCCTACTTCTTTGATTCTCTTGAAATTGGGTTTGATAACTGAACTCCATGTCTGGTGCAGCATCAAGTTGGTTACAATATTTGGAAAACATATTTTGCACAAATATTTGCACAACATATTTTGTGCCAGCTTCACACAAATAAATAGTTACAATAGCATCATTCGAATAGCCTGTTTTGCTCAATTTTGATACTCATCGAATACATATGACCACAATATTGTTTATGAAACTTTTCTCAATTGGGCTTAATTGTGCATTAGAAATCAATTCAATCAAGTTTTAATAATCCATGGAATGAAATCCTTTGGGTTTTTCTTTTATTTTAAAGGGATTTTATACCCAGTAATTATCTTGATTTTCTAGATTTAGAAGATAATCATGAGTGATTGCTGTAAACTGGACATAAATGTGTTTTTATACCCCCCATCAAGGATTTCCATATCAAAATCCACTTCAGACTCTTCGAGAAAATCATTAAACGTCTGGAAACACTGGAAGTGATTTTGCTACACAGCTGAAATCCAATACTGTATTTTCCTTGAAAAGGCAACCAATTTATCTTTTGTTTCCAATATGTTGACTTGTTTTCCTTGCAAAGTCAAACATAATTTGCTCAATTTTCCAAACATATCAGCAAGGTATGCAAGTGTAGATATAGCTAAGCCATATTATTTAATCTGTCTGATAAGTCAAATTTATTACCAACTACTGCAT
This sequence comes from Trichonephila clavata, assembly GCA_019973975.1. NCBI lineage: Eukaryota > Metazoa > Arthropoda > Arachnida > Araneae > Nephilidae > Trichonephila > Trichonephila clavata. The sequence goes on along the minus strand of BMAO01009694.1, from coordinate 143,182 downwards.
GGCCCGGCACTTATTTACTGCACCGGGCCATGCACTTATTTACTGCATGGCCCGGCGTTGCACGGGCTTTTACCGAGCGTATAACTTATCAATATCAGCACGTCCAGGGGTGGGTGCAATTTCTTTTTTTTTCTGTCACTTAAATTCCCTTTTTCAATTTTTTTTTATTTATTTGCCCTGTTGTAAGGATTTTTTCCCCCTCCGTATAGCTCGGCGTTGCACGCGCTGTTACCAAGTGTGTATAATTTAATCCCCATGTGTGAATTTCTTCTTTCCCTCATGACGGTAGCACTTCTGTGTGTGTACTCACGTAATGTGAGGGATTTCTAAATTTACATTAATAATAATTTAGTTTCCATAATTACTGATTCCATCTGCATGGCTCGGCGTTGACCGGGCTTTCTTAACTTTTGAAAATTTTCCCTTTCCTTAAAGAAATCAGCACTCCCAATATTCTCTTTTTCAATTCCTACAATTGTTTACTCTCTCTCTCTATATATATATTGTTCAAATTTTCAATCGTTTGTAAAATATTTTCTATTCATCCATTCAAGTTCAAATACATATTTTAAGACATGAAGTGGTTGACACTTGCTGTTAATACAGATTTTTAAATATTAATTCCTTAATTAAATTAAAAGTGAATAAATAATAAAAAACAAAATAGTAGTCCAACAACATATATAAGAAGGAAGTTCGCTCGTTCTGTCTTTATAGAGCGATGGATAGCGCGTTGAACTTCCAATCGAAAGATCGGGGATTCGAATCCCACCTGCGATGGCTTAATTTCTGAGAATGTGATATTTTTTTTACTATACTATTTTATTGGAATAATTAAGTTTAATTAATGAACGAATAGTAACAAACAAACCAACAAAACAGTCCAACACCATATATAGAAAAGAAAATGGTTTTCTATTATATTATGTTCAATAAAACAAAGAAAAAAATATTTTGAAATTATAATTACTTTTGTAATTTAAGAGAATGCTTGAAGTATCATTATAAGGCAGAGAAAATAAGGCTGGCAAGCAATAATGAATCGTATAATCTATGAACTTAGCTTTTAATTTTTCTTTGATAAAATAAACGAAAAACATGACAAATTAAATTAATAAGTGTCTAATTCGTTTTAGAAAATGTAGTTTTACATGCTAAAAAAATAAATAAATAATTCATCAGTTTTACTATATTTTTCAAAGATATTGTTCAGTTATTTCATTAAAAATTGGTTAATTATGTATTGCTCATTATGTTAAATATTCAAGAAATATAGATATAAGAAGTGGCATGTAAATTAAAAATGTATTACAAAATTATTATGTTCAGTAAAACAAAGGAGAAATTTTTCAAAAATTAAAATCACTTTTGTAATTTTAGGGAATGCTTGAAAAATCATTATAAGGCATAGCAAATAAGAGTGGCAATTAATAATGAAGTATATAATATACTAGCTGTTACCCGCCCGCTTCGCTGGGTATTTCATGATGTTTTATAAATTTTTACTGCTTATATATATGTATAAATTATTGATATCTAAGTCCTAGCATTAAGAATTCGATTGTATTGAAAAATATACTTATACCTTTAACTGTCGCAAAAAAAAGGGCAGAACTCATCTAATTTGTATTTTCTAAAAATCTCTAAAATTGAAGTATAGAATGATATTTGCTCTTTCGTAACCCAAAAACCAAGTGGATTCCCGCAAAACCAATTTTCGGTGGATCTCTACTCCGTAAATTGAACATGCAAGCCAGATTTCAAGTCTAAATCTAACAGAAAAAAAGAAGTGTTACTATCAATATCCCCGTAATCCCGTTGAGAGCCGTTTTCCAAAATAACCGCTCTTAGAGGATTTCAATTCAACAAAAGAAAAATGCAAACCAAATTTCATTATTATAGTCCTTGTAGCTCGAAAAAAGTATTTTTTTGTCAATACGTCCCAGTAACCCCCTGCACCCCCTCCCTAAGAACTTGATTTGCTTAAAATACATTCTTAGTGGATCTCTATTCAACAAAAGAAACATGCTTAACAAATTTCAAGTGTATGGGTCTAACAATTAAAAACATTAATTTTTTTCTGTAACTCCTCTTGACCCCTCGCAAACATCCTTAGGGGTCAATTTTCGTTTTACTCTTTGTTAGAGGAACTCTATTCCATGAAAGGAACATGCCTACCAATTTTCAAGCAGGATGATCAAATAGTTTAAAAATGGAAATATTTATCGATTACGCCTCTTAAACTCCCGAAATTAAACTTGGTAGTTGATATTCGCAAAACCCATTTTGTAGCGGTTCTCTACTTTACGAAAGGAATCTGCTTATTAAATTTCAAGACTGTACGTCTAACAGTTTAAAAATTGGGATAATTGTCTATAACGTACTTGAGCCCACGCAACGCCACTTCTGGGTCTGTTTTCACAAAACCCATTTTGTAGGGGAATCGCACTCTATGAAAGGAATCTGCTTAGCAAAATTTGAAGACTGTGCGTCCCATTAATTAAAAATGCAAAAAAATTATCAATAACGCCCCTTGAACCCCCGCAACGCCACCTAGGGGTCGATTTTCACAAAACACATTTTGTAATGTATTTCTATCCTATGAGAGGAATCTGCGTACCAAATTTCAAGACTGTGAGTCTAATGGTTTAAAAATAGAAATAATTATTTATATCTGCCCTTAACCCCCTGCAACACCCCTTGGGGGTCAATTTTCTCCAAACCCGTTTTATAGCGGATATTTACTCCATGAAAGAAACATTTCTAACAATTTTCAAGCAGCTAGGTCAAGTAGTTTAAAAACGAAAATATTTATCTATTACGCCACTTATACCCCGCAACGCCACATAGAAGTCTGTTTTCACAAAACTTTCTTATAGCTGACTCTATTAAATAAATCTATTTATCAAATATAAAGACTGTGCGTCTAATAGTTTAAAAATGGAAATAATTATCTGTAACGCACCTTAAGTCCCTCAACGCCACTTGGGGGCAATTTTCGCGAAACCCATTTTGTAGCGTATCTCTACCCTATGAGAGGAATCTGCTTACTAAGTTTCAAGACTGTACGTCTAATAACTTAAAAATCGGAATTTATAACGCCCCTTAAACCCGCATCCCCGCAACACCCCTTGGGGGTCCATTTTCCCTAAACCTGTTTTGTAGCGGATATTTACTCCATGAAAGAAACATTCCTACCAATTTTCAAGCAGGTAGGTCAAGTAGTTTAAAAACAAAAATATTTATTTATTACGCCACTTATTCCCCTGCAACGCCACTTAGAGGACTGTTTTCGCAAAACTTTCTTATAGCTGATCTCTACTCTATGAAAGAAATCAATTTATCAAATATAAAGACTGCGTCTAATAGTTTAAAAATGGAAATAATTATCTATAACGCCCCTTAAGTCCCGCAACGCCACTTGGGGGGCAATTTCCACGAAACCCATTTTGTAGCGTGTCTCTACCCTATGAATAGGAATCTGCTTACTAAGTTTCAAGACTGTACGTCTAGTAACTTAAAAATCGGAATTTATAACGCCCCTTAAACCTCCCGCCCCCGCAACACCCCTTGTGGGTCAATTTTCCCAAAACCCATTTTGTAGCGGATATTTACTCCAGGAAAGCAACTTAACTACCAATTTTCAAGCAGGTAGGTGAAGTAGTTTAAAAACGGATATATTTATCTATTACGCCCCTTAGTCCCCCACAACGCCACTTAGAAGTCTGTTTTCACAAAACCTGTTTTGTAACTGATCATTATTCTACGAAAGGAATCTATTTATCAAATTTAAAGACAGTGCGTCAAATAGTTTAAAAATGAAAATAATTATCTATAACGCCCCCTAAGCCCCTGCAACGCCACTTGGAGGTCGATTTTCACCAAACTCATTTTGTAGCGGATCTCTACTCTCTGAAAGGAATCTGCTTACCCAATTTCAAGATTGTACATCAATTAGTTTAAACATGGAAGCAATTATTTATAACGCCCCTTAACCCCCTTAACGCCCCTTGCGTTTCGAATTTCGGAAAATCCGTTCTTAGCTGATGTCTACTCTATGAAAGGAACATGTCTACCAAATTTCAAGTCTGTAGGTTGAATAGTTCCGGAGATATCGTGATTAGTCAGTCAGTCAGTCAGTCAGTGAGTGAGTCGCTTTTCTCCTTTATATATATAGATGAACACATAGCTTTTATTTCTTCTATGGGAGTTATACCATATGCACATTGGTAAAATAAACGTAAAACATGACAAATAAATTTGATAAAAGTGTCTAATTCTTTTTAAAGGTAGTTTTAAATGTTAAAAACAATAAATGAAGATTATCAGTTTTACTATATTTTTCAAAGTGAATATACGGCTATTTCATTGAAAACTGGTTAATTATGTCTCTATTTTATTTTTCTATACAATTAAAAAAATACCTTTTTTTAAAAAAAAAAATTAAAGAGATTATTAGTTTTGTTATATTTTTCAAATAGAATATGCAGCTTTTTCATTAAAAAGAAAGTCTTTATTTAACCTTTTTATTTGAATCACTTCACTCAACAACCTTATTTTAAAAACGAAACTACAATAAAATCTTCAGGATATGACATATTTTGAAAATTTTCATAATACTACTTCTCAAAATTATCACAAATACTCACAATGAAATATCATAACATCGTTTATCATGAATGACAATTTACTCCATTCTTCAAAATACACAACCCCCTATAAAAATTACATAAAACTATTATTATGAACAGAACATCAGGATAAAATTAAAATATCATCACAAATATAAAATGCAAAGAAAATACAGAGATGTTTATCATTCAATTATAGGTTTACCTCATGAATTTAGCATAATTGGAAATTTGATTGAATGAAAAAGTCTTAATCTTGTAGAATGAACTATGTGTTAATTTTCTTGCATCAATTCATAGGAAAATTAACAGATCATTTGGTTTATCTATCTCATGAGTAACATTCCACAGTTTGTTTACTATTTTAAAGGGACCATTGTTTTTTTTTTTTTGTTTTTTAAAATAGCTTTATTCCTGAAAAAAAGAAAGAAAAAGAAAATTTTTCAAAATTACAAAATTCCATATCTATTGGAAATTATGCTTATTTAACTGAATAAGCCTTGTTTGTAACATTTCAAACTACCTTTTTTTAAAAAAAAATAATGTGTGGAAATACTTGCCTGTGCATTAAAACACTATTTCTAGAGTGATGGGTGAGGACCTTGTCCCACGTGCCGTCCCCCAATATGCGAAATAAGTGTTTACATAAAAAAAAAACTGTTTTAATAGTTGATTATGTATGCACTTACATTGCACATTATTAATGCCTACATTTTAAAGGTACAAGCACATCATACACTTAAAAAAAGAAATCGACTTTTTGATTGCAGTTGTTTAATTCGATAGCTCTAACACGTAAGTGGACTGAAGAGTCTCATACACATGTTGTTCATGACACACAATCACGACACAGTTTTCTTGTGGACTTGCGTTTATTAATTTCTCATAACTTCTGTACATTTACATTGGAGTTGCAGGGCATGCGCAGTTCAGGCTGCGCAATTGGGATTGAGCAGACACAGTTTATACATACATTACTACAGACACAACAACACACTCTACTCTCTTAATTACACAGATAGCGCTTCGTATGCCGTGAACTAACATACCGCCCCACATTGCACTGGTTACACCATGCAATCACTGTATTAATAATTAACACAAAATAATTGTTCATCCCTTAAATTCCACAAAAGACACTTAAAGAAATGCACTATATCATTGAAATTAAATTTAAAAAAAAACAAAAAAAAAACAATTCACTTGAATTGATTAAAACACACAAAAAAAATAATTTTTATCAACAGTATTTAATCATTTGGCATTGGCAAAACACAAACTTTAGATATGGCTCTTTTACAAGTACTAAATTGAGTTTTCACTTTAACTACACGAATATTGTTATCGACTCCTAAATAAACTTGAATAATTCTTCCTAATAACCACTTGTATGGTGGCAAATTCTCTTCAATTAAGAGTACTAAATCTCCAACTTTTACATTATTTTTTTCGAACATCCATCTGTTCCTTTGTTGCATTTGATTAAGATAATTGCGATGCCAAAATTTCCACATTAATTGCACTATTCTAGTAATTTTTTCCCATTTCTTAAGGTAATTCTCCTTTATATTTATTAAGTTGGGCTCAATAATAGAATTCAAGGATCTATTAATCAAGAAGTGAGCAGGAGTAAGAACTTCAAACTCATTCTCATTAGTAGACAAGGGGCAAAGAGGTCGAGAATTTAACATACCCTCGATTTGAACTATCACGGTTAAAAATTCTTCATAAGTCAAATTTATTCCCCTCATAACTCTTTTTAGATGATATTTAAATGATTTAATAGCAGCCTCCCATAGACCACCAAAGTTGGGGGATCTAGGGGGTATAAACTTCCACTTAATGCCTTCTGCCGCTAAGTATCTAGCTAATTGATCATCTGGTTTGCTAACCATTTCATGAAGTTTTTTAATTTCCCTATTAGCTCCTACAAAAGTTTTAGCGTTATCAGAAAATAATTTTGCACATTTCCCTCTTCGTGCAATAAATCTTTTTAAAGTCGCAATAAATGCATCGGAAGTTAAATCATTCACTACTTCTATGTGTACAGCTTTAAACACAAAACAGATAAATATACAAACATAGATTTTATGCAAACTTCCTTTGCGTTGGCTTTTGTTTTTTACGAAGAAAGGACCACAAAAGTCGACACCCGAGCAGTTAAAAGGGTAGTCAGTGGTAACCCTTTCCTTAGGCAAATTGCCCATTATTTGAGATGTAATAACAGGTTTACATTTAAAACAGATTATACATTTATGAACAATTTTTCTACAAAGATTGCGACCATTGAGAGGCCAAAATTTTTCGCGAACATAATTCAAAAGTGAAAAAACACCAACATGAAAGTATTTGTTATGCAAATATTCAATTATCATACATGACAGTTTATGGATTTTAGGCAAAATAATTTGATGTTTTTGATTAAAAGGAAAATTTGTATTACCTAATCGGCCACCCACTCTAAGCACTCCATCTGAATCCAAAAATGGATTGAGACTTTTCAACTTACTTTTTAGCAAGATAGGTTTTTGGTTTTCTATACCTTTTATTTCTACCGAAAATTCTTGCCTTTGTACACTTTTTATTAAGAAGATCTCTGCTTTCTCCAATTCATCTACTGTTAGTGGGCCACTGGCTTTAACCTTCCTCCTCAGGTTGTTTACGAACCTAAAAATATAACTTAAGATACGCAAAATGGTTAAATAGTTATTACTAAGGTTACACAAATTGTTCACAAAGTCATTCACAAAAATGTTAAAAACTGGCACTTCATTCTCAAGTTTTTCAAGTACACTGTTCTTCAGTTCTGAATTGTACGCATCGTTGTTTTCACTAATGTTCACAGGTTTGTTCGGATAATCACTGCCAGATAGAAACTCTGGACCGTTCCACCACATTTCTTGATTCAGAAGTTTGTCAGGATCTACTCCACGAGAAATCAAATCTGCAGGATTCTGGTTGGATGGCACATGTTTCCATTGCCGTACAGGGAACAAATCTTGAAGCTTAGCAATTCTATTCTGCACAAATGTTTTAAGGTCCATCGGTTCTTTTTGTAGCCAAGACAACACTATCATTGAATCAGTCCACAGATAAACTTTAACTGATTCCAGCTTCAAGGTATCAATCACTCTTTTCACAAGTTTGGACAAAAGGACAGCGGCGCACAGTTCCAATCTTGGAATAGTTAGACTCTTAGTTGGTGAAACTCTCGATTTGCTAGTAATTAATCTCACTAAAGTCACTCCCGAATTATTTTTTTATTTGCAATACACTGCAGCTCCATAGCAGCGCTCTGACGCATCAGAAAATCCATGAATCTCTATAGATGTAGGATTCTCAATTACTACACGTCTTTGGATATTTATGTTATTTAGGCTCTCTAGCCCAATTAACAACTGGTGCCATTGATCATACACTTTCTTTGGGAGTGGATCTTTCCAGTCAATACTAAGTCTCCAAAGCCTCTGCATAAACATCTTGGCGTTGGACACCACGGGTCCCACAAGACCCAAAGGATCAAACAGTCTCGCAATAGTTGACAAAACGCTTCTCTTGGTATACGAATCACTAATTATCACGTCAATTTTAAACGAAAAAGTGTCTCTTCCTGGGTCCCAGGACACACCTAAGGTTTTGGTCTCATTTGGTTTAGAAAAATCGTAGATTCCATTTATACTCTGCGAAAGTTCAGGATGATTTCCCCGGATTTTATGCAATTCCATGCCTGCACTTTTCAAAATTTCAATTAACTGATATCGTAGCTCCTTAGCCTCTTCTAAGGTGTCCGCCCCGCATAACGCATCATCCATGTAGAAATTGCTTCGAAGGACTGGTGCTGCTATCGGGAATTTATTTTCTTCATCATAGGACAATTGTTTCAATGTTCGTTGCGCTAAGTATGGGGCACTGGTCGTCCCGTACGTGACTGTTTGAAGCTCATATGTTTTTACTCGGTCGTGTTTATTGTCCTTCCACAATATTTGTTGCAGACAGCGTTGTTCGGAATCAATTAGGATCATTCGATACATTTTTTTAATGTCCGCAGTCAGTGCATATCTGTAAGTACGGAATCTAATCATCTGGGCATATAAGTCATCTTGGATGACTCCTCCATTGTACTGAATATCATTCAGTGATAATCCATTATCTGTAGGACTAGACGCATTGTAGACCACTCTCACCTTAGTAGTACTTTTTTCGGGTCTATAGACGCCATGATGAGGTAAGAAATAGTTCATATTCGAATTATTTTCTTCTACCTTCACTTCTTTCATATGTCCCAATTGTTCATATTCTTTCATGAATTCTCTATACAATTTTAGATATTGTGGATCCCTTTCCAATCTAAGCCACAATGCATTTAATCGTTTGAGAGCAATGCCCCTGGAATTCCCTAAACAATTTGGATCACCCTTAAGGGGCATTTTAACTATGTACCGTCCCTCCTCGTCTCTAGAATGTGTTTTCATAAAGTGTTCCTCACATATAAACTAGCCTCATTACTTTTTGTTTGCACTATCTCCACATTTTCTACTTCCCAAAATTTTTGCAACGTTTTATTTAAATCCTCGTCCTTAACTAAACCGCAATGAACTTTAGTTTCATTAAATGAATCTACATTACCACTTACAACGTAACCAAAAACCGTGTTTTGTAAAATTAGATCTGAATTTTTTATCTTAAATTTTTCCGGTCTCAATAGTTCAAAAAATATTTCTGCACCTAACAACATGTCTATTTTATCTGGAATATTAAAACGTTCATCAGCTAACTCCACTACATCTGAAAAATTAACACTAGTATTAAACGTATTACTTGGAATAAAATCTGTGATTTTCTTAACTACTAACATATTTAAATCCTTCACGAATGTATTATTTTTATTTGAAATTGTCGTTTTAACGCAACCGTTAACAATCATAGATGCATCATTTAAACATGAGATCAAAGTATTAATCTTTTCACTTTTCAGTTGTAATTTATTCGCGCACTCCTTAGTTATAAGACAAACCATACTGCCTCCATCTAACAAACACCTACATTCATGCCAATTCGAATATTTATCCTTTATTAATACGCGAGCTGTGCTCAGTAAGCATCTTTTAATTTTGTTATGACTAAATGTAGTCGCCACGATTTCTTGCTTGTTTATATTTGAATTAGGAACGAACGGAGGGGCAGAAGCATTGAAAGATATCGTTTGCGATCTCTCTTCAAGGACCGAAGGAGGCCCGATTTGGGGAGTTGGGATACTTTTTATTTCTCTTTGAAAATGAAGCAATTTATTATGCGGCTTCTTACAAACTATGCAATTTCTAGAGCGACACTGTTTTACACAACATTCTGGGGATAGACATTTAAAGCACATTTTATTGTTTTTAACAAAATCTACTCTTTCATTTATCGAAAAACCTTTAAACTGAGGGCAAAATTGCAAAGCATGTGCTTCATTTTTACACAACACACATTTTTCATTCTTTATTTCAGAAAAAAATACGCTCGAACCTCCTCTCTGACTTCGCGAGCTGTTATATCTCTGATGATTATTGAACTCATATCGTTTATTTTCATTTCCAGTGAAGGACCTGGAAAATGTATTAGACTCGCTTTTAAATTTACCTTTAGAAGATAAATAAATATCACATTCTCGCCCTAACTCGTGGGGTTTAAAAAATGTTTCTCCTTGTTTTACATTAATATGAGTCACTAATTCTCTGTCAAGAGTGCTCATCATTTTATCCGCAACAATTAATTCACATACTGACTTAAATTCATTAACATTTCGTAACTGACAGTAATACTCGAATGTTGCACTTAACCTAGACGCAAATTGAACATAACTCTCTGAATTTAATTTTTGAGTTTTACGAAAATTATTATAGCATTCTTGCGGTGTAGGCTGAAATTCTTTCAAAACTAAATTTTTTAGTTTTTCATAACTGCGCAATTCTTCCTCTGACACATAAATCATTAAGTTATTCGCTCTCTCTCCTAAGATATTTAAAAGAATTTCCGATTTCCATTCTTCGGGAACCCCTTTCGTTTTGAATGCTTTCTCTAATGACTGAAAAAATAAATTATATGACTCAACACGCAAGGGTACAGAGATAGTTAATGTTTTTACACTTTTTATTAACGTTTCGATACTAATATTGTTACATGTTTCGGTGGCGCTCACTGTTGAAAGTGAAGAATCATGTGTTAAATCTTTCCGAATATTAGCAAGCTCTAATTGCTTCTCTAACTGCGCTAACTTAATTTTCTCTAACTCTAAATTTGCTTCACTTTCTGACCGCTTATGCGCTAATTTAATTTTTTCTAACTCTAAATTTAATTCACTCGCAGATTTTTTAATTCTCGTTTCTTCAACGGCATAGTCAATAACAGTTTTAACTAATTCTGTGTCTGTATTAAACACTTCACTACTTTCAATTAAAATTTTCAAATCAAGAACTTTTGCATTATCTGGCACAGTTAGTTTTAATTCCTCCGCGACAAGTTTTAACTCGTCTTTCTTCAACTTAGCAATTAAAGACATAATTAAAATTCTCACAAAAATTCAAAGAACATTGCTCTCACCTCACATCACTGGCTGCCGAACTTGGCTGTTTACACAAATCACTGTTTGCCGCACTTGGCTTTTTACACAAATCACTGTTTGCCGCACTTGGCTTTTCACTTAATCTTTTTTTTTAATCCATAGGTTAATCCATTAGTTCTCCGGCTCGGCCTCGTAAGGACCAGTGTTTAATTCGATAGCTCTAACACGTAAGTGGACTGAAGAGTCTCATACACATGTTGTTCATGACACACAATCACGACACAGTTTTCTTGTGGACTTGCGTTTATTAATTTCTCATAACTTCTGTACATTTACATTGGAGTTGCAGGGCATGCGCAGTTCAGGCTGCGCAATTGGGATTGAGCAGACACAGTTTATACATACATTACTACAGACACAACAACACACTCTACTCTCTTAATTACACAGATAGCGCTTCGTATGCCGTGAACTAACAGCAGTTTTGAGAAATAGTGCATATTTTTCTGAATCAAAAACTGCTTACACTCATATGTGCATTGATAAAATAAACTTAAAACATGACAAATAAAATTGATAAAAGTTGGCATTTATTTTATTTTTTTTTTTAAATTTAAAACTACCTTTAAAAAATTGTGTGTGGAACCATTAGCTTAAACATTAAACATATTTAAAGCACAGTTTCCAGAGTGAGGGACGAGGACCCTGTTCCACGTATCACTCCCCTATATGCAAAACAAGTGTTTACATAAAAACTGTTTTAATAGTTAATTTTGTATACACTTATATTGCATTATTAATGCTTACATTTTTAAAGTTTTTAGGGTACCAGCACATCATACACTTTCAAAAAAAATTGATTTTTCGATTGTAGTTTGCAGAAATAGTTCATATATTTCAGAATCAAAAAATGCTAAAGCTCATATGTGCATTGATAAAATTGTCTACTTATTTTTTTTTAATTTCACACTACCTTTCTTTAAATACAAATAAAAGATTATCAATTTAAAAATATAATAAAAGATAATATGCAACTATTTCATTAAAAAACTAGTTAATTATATTTTGCTTATCGTTTTACATATGTGTGTAAAATATTTTCACATTTCAAAACAATTTTATAAGTGGTACATAAGTGAAGAAATGTATTACAAAATTGTGTTATGTTCAGTAATAAAAAGGAAAAAATATTTTGAAATTACCAATAAAAAAAGCCATCGGTTCCTTTTGCAATTCAAATATTCGCCCAAACATTTTACCACGTGATAACCATCGAACTTCCGTCTGAAGAAGTCAAGTGATGTGAACACTACAAATATGGCACGCACATGACATTGAATATACGTGATTGAGAGAAATTGTTGACTTTTGATAAAATCATCACTGCTTCGTCCAGAACAGATTATATATATATATATATATATATATATATTATATATATATATATACGTTATATGTATATATACACACACATATATACACACATTATATATATATACATGTGGGACGGCGTCTAGGGGAAGGTTCGATTTTAATGTTAAAATAAGCACGCAGAGTTAAAATAACTTAATTTATTAATAACACAACTAAAACATTAACTATTTACAAGGGGTTTTAAATTATTCGAGATAACACCATACTAATTCCGAAAACACGTACTCTTTCTCAAAACAACGGAGAGAGCGATTTCCTCTGACCTGCCTTCGTTCAAGCTTTGGTGCAACTCTCAGTTTCTTCTTTCTGCCACCTTTATAAATACATGACCTCATCGTATCGCGCAGCTAAAACTCACGTGGTTTCGATTAGTGGTGCCATCTCTTACAATAAAAATCAAAAGAAGTAAAAGAAAACTTGCACTCCTTTCCTATAAGTTCGGCCATCCTGGGAATCACTGACCTCAGTGATTTTACATACCATACAATAAAATATAGGCCTCTGCAAAATTAATATTAATCGGAGATAAAAATTCCAATATAGACATTCAAATTTGAAAATAAGGATACAACTCTCAAAAATGAAATATTAATAGCAAAGAAAACAAAACACATTAATACACATTATGTTCTTTTAAAAAGAATAGAAAACGCTTTTTATAAAAATACATCATCATGGTGAGTAAAATTTCATTAAATCAGCAGATGAATTTGTTATCTTAGGTCCCTCATGATCACCCACTTTCTCTAAATCATATCTATCTCTAGGTTTTACTTTAACTATTCTATATGGTCCCAAAAACTTAGGCCTCAATATCAAACCTGTCCCAAATTGTGTTCTCTGAATGACCACCAAGTCACCCATCTGATAGTTAGGGGCCTTCCTGCGCTTCCTGTCATAGGTTCTTTTATTCTCTGCCTGTATCTTCTGGATATTTTTCTTTGCGTCTTGTCGTAATTGGTTCCTCTGTTCTTGAAATTCCTCCATCATTTCGTCCATCAGTAATTCCCTCAGGCGAAGGTCTTCCTTGTTTCTCATGGTGACGCCAATTAATAATTCAAATGGAGACCACTTAGTACTACGATTAAATGTACTATTTAAAATTCTTTGAAGTTGATCTACGAACTTGAACCACTTGGTAGACTCCTCAATTGACAGCTTGGTCAAAACGGGAATAATAGTTCGGTGTATTCACTCGACTTGGCAATTCCCTCTGGGTACTCCGGTGGCGATTTGCAAATGTTGAATATTTTCATTAGTACAATAATCTCCAAAAGCTCCAGAAGTAAAAGCAGAACCTCCGTCTGTTATTATTCTCTTGAGATTACCAAAAGTCTTTTGTTGCAATTTTAATTTATCCAAAGCATCTTCTGCAGAAGTAGATCTAACGGGATAAAGCCAGGTAAATTTTGTAAAAGCATCCCCTATTGTGAGAATATGCTGATATTTTTTGTTAGTAGAAGGCAAAGGTCCGATAAAATCGACGTGATAAGTACTTAATGGCACATCCTCTTTAGGAATGGGGTTGAGGAATCCATCCTTTTTTCCACTCTTTTTGTTGGTCAAAATACATGGCACACAGTTAACAATTACATTTTGCACCTGCTTGCTCAAATTGGGAATGAAAAATTCTTGTTTCACAACTCCTTCAGTCTTGGCAATGGAGAAATGTCCCTACTCATGTGCTAACTTAATTATCTCAGTTTGCATATCTCTTGGTACAATTATCAATTCACGACCTTCAACATATTTGTAAAGTATTTCGTTTTTATCGAAAAAGTCTGAATTGATGTTTGTTTCAATCAGTGACCTTAGACTCTGAGTGTATTCATCCTCTTGTTGTGCCCTTTTTAATCTTGCGGTTAGAGTATCGTTAGTAATTATTGCGACTGGATATCTGCTAAGGGCATCCACATGTTGCATTCTCTGGCCGGAACGATGCACAATTTCATAATCAAACTCTTCCAGCAAAAATGCCCATCGCGCTATACGAGTAACCAAATCCTTTTTGTCCATAGTCCTTTGAAACGCTGAGCAATCCGTTATGACTTTGAAATGATTTCCCATAAGGTAGGTACGAAATTTCTTTAAAGCGTTGACAACAGCAAGAACTTCAAGTTCATAACTGCTATACTTCTCCTCTGCCGGAGTAGTTTTCTTAGACATGTATTGAACTGGATGCAATTTTCAATCTTCTGCCTCTTGGAGTAAGACGGCTCCGTAGCCTTGTTGACTTGCATCCGTGTGCAATTCGGTTGTTTTTCCCTGCTGCAAAATACTTAATGCTGGACTTTCAGTCAATAATTGCTTGAGCTTTTCAAATGCTTCTATTTGAGGTCGTTCAAAGACAAATCGATTGTCGTTTCTAATTAGATCACTCAAAGGTTTCGCTATTTTTGAGTATGACGGAATAAATTTTCGAAAATAGCCAGTGAGTCCTAAAAAGCTTTGGACTTGTTTGACAGTCGTTGGTACAGGAAACCTCTTGACAGCTATCGTTTTTGCAACTGAAGGGCGCACCGTTCCATTTTCGACAACGTGACCCCAAAATTCCACCTTTCGTTTTAAAAACTGACATTTTTCAAACTTGATCTCCAACCCATATCTGGATGCGACCTCAAACACCTTCTTTAGTTTTTCCAAACCTTCTTTCTCATCTTTAGCTGGAACGATCAAATCGTCCAAATAAATTATTACGATGCCTTTTCGCATGAGTTACCTAAAAATGCTGTACACATATCTTTGAAATACGCTTGGGCTTGTACTGAGACCAAAAGGTACCTTATTAAATTCGAACTGACCGTCTGGTACAACAAAGGAGGTGAAATGCTTGCAATCCTCGTTTACGTCGACATGAAAAAACCCATTTTTCAAGTCTAACGTGGAATACACTTTGGCGTCTTGCAGCCTATCCAATACGTCCTCTATCAGTGGCAAGGGGAAGCGATCCTTGACTAGTTTTCAGTTCAGTTTCCTATAGTCAATGCATAGTCTGTCGGTACCGTCTTTCTTCTTGACTAACACGATTGGACTTGCATATTCAGAAGAGCTTGGTCTCACGATTCCCTTATCCAACCATTCGTCGGTCTACTTGTTGACGGTCTGATTCTCCAGAACCGACAAACGGCGTGCTGTTTGGTAAACTGGTATATCATCCTTCAGGATAATTCTCATGGATACATTTGTCGTTTCGGTCTTCTTAGGTGTATAGCTGTTGATTAGTTCAGAGAGTTCCTTTCTTATTTGAGGATTGATAACATGTTTAACTTCGATTTTGTCTTCAGTTCTTGCCTCATAAACCTGTGTATTCACAAACCACACCTTCTCTTCGTGTTTACGGAAATAAACACCTTTTTTATCAAAGCCAACAAAAGCTTGTTCCAAAATGTCCGATCCTATCACTGCCTGGAACTCCAAATGCACCGCAGGCACGACATGCCATATTACGGGTTATTTCTCTCCATCCAATTCGATTTCTCGTTGGAACGATCCTTTTGTTTTGACTTCGTACTTTCCCAATCCAGATAAGACGACAATGTCCTTCGAGAGCTTCGATTGCTCGATGATTCCTTTGCTTACATCTTCACGAATGAGCGAAACTGAGCTTCCAGTGTCGATTAGAGCCTCAAAAGTCTTGTTTCCGATGGTTATTTTCCTGGTCTTAATTCTGTCTTGCTGAATTCGAGAACAGATCTGGACCGGAGAGCTTGAAGATTTATTGATTTTCGTACCCTTGTTGCGCTTTGTACAATCTACGGCATAGTGACCTGGTCCCCTGCAGTAGCTACATGTTACCTGTTTAACTCTTTCATCGTAAGTTCTCGTCGATTGAAAGCATTTTCAATCATTCCAATTATTTCCAAGGTGAAAACGTTCTTGCCTTCGAGAACAATTATCGTTATATTGTTCGATCTCTTAGCAAATGAGTTTACCTGCTTTGGCCCTATAGTTCTTCGGACGTCCTCATAATCTTCAAATTTTTTCGCTAGCTCAATAGATGAGTTAATAGTAGACCATTCAACCAAAAAGTGTTCCTGAAAATCATACGGCGCCCTCTTCTTCATTTGATCGGCTATGATTAATTCTCGTAATTGGTCGTAGGTGTTAACTTTTAAGCCCAAAGTCCATCCATCAAAATACGTCTGTAATTCGTGTTGAAAATCTTGCCATGTTCGTTCATCGGACTTTTGGTGAAACAAAAATAACTGACGAAATTTTTCCGCAGATAATTTAAATCTTTGTAGGAGCAAATTCTTTATATGATCGTAATCGTTACACTTACCAGTTGGTTCTCTTGCGATCAGACGGGCAATTTCGACGGGTATTAAACCTATAAGTGTTTTAACCCAATCTTTTTTCGGTAAGGAAGTTAGTTCTGCATGACGCTCAAATAAGGTATGATTCAAACCAATATCTTCCTTCATATTAAACTTATGAAAAGTTTCGTGAAACAGTTTATTCGAAGCTTGAACGTTTTCGGTGTTATTCGGCATACCGGCAGTCTGTTGCGCTTGTATTCGCAACTTCTCTTATTCGTACTCTCGTCTTTCTCTCTCATCCTTTCACATATCCTCTCTCTCAGCCCTCTCTCAGCCCTCTCTCTCTCAGCCCTTTCTCTCTCAGCCCTTTCTCTCTCAGTCCTTTCTCTCTCAGCCCTTTCTGTACGTTCCTCCACTATGCTATCAAGCATCTTTTTAACATCGTCTTCAACGTAATCTGGGCTTTTTACGATCAGCTCCTTTAACTTCAATTTTGTGATACCTACTTCGCTAGTAAGATCCAAATCCTCGGCGAGTGACACCAAATCCTCTTTCCTTTTCGCGAGTAAGAATGCCATTTTTATACTCAGAATGGTGACCCAGAGAACAACTTAAATTTTTACCCAAGTTAAACGAGACAAAACCATTAAAATGACACGCAAAAAGTTTACTCACTTAAAAAGAAACAAAAGAAAATTTAAATAAGATGCAATTATCAATTATAAACAATTATAGACAAAAATGGACTTTTTTAAGAATTCCCGTAACTTAAATCCTTTTACAAAACACAACAGTATTACAGTTAATATCAATTTTATTTTTTATTAAAAAAAACAACGCGTTCCTCTCATTTATCAAAAATAGATTACTAAGAAAAAATACGGAAAGTACTCAGTTATTAATCCAAAACTAAAGGAACATCAAATATTTATGTCTGCAATTAAACCAATAATAGTACCTAGTACTTCAAAATTCAATTTCAGATTCACAGAACAGGAAATATACAAACAAAAAATCATTCATTTATATAATTTTCGCCTATTACTCACACAATACCAAAAAAAAAAAAGAATACTAGCACAATTCAATGTAATTCTGAAGACACTTTACCTTGACCTCAATGACACAGGAAATCTTGTTTTGTGTTGATAACTCGCAATTCGATGCAGTTCCAAAGGTTCTCTCGTCAGTGTTGACCTCAATGATCAAGGTAATCCCGTTCAGTATCTCGTTGAGTCGTTGGGCTTCCAGTTTTGTTTGACTGTAGCTGACGTGGAAATTCGCCAAGATTCCATGTTTCTAACCAAGTCAATGGACTCCTTTTTCTTGTTGACTGTTCTCGCTGAAGTATTTCCGTATCGCTCGTAAAATTTCTTATCCAGCTGAAGGCTTCGCCGGGTTTCTATTCGATGCAAGGCAAGGTCTATGTACCGTTCAGGAAATCAAAAATCGATGAGGAGGTAAAACTTTTAAAAAATGCTGTTAGATAAAACTTTGAATAGTTTAAAAAATTCTCGGTCGAACCCCCAATTTGTGGGACGGCGTCTAGGGGAAGGTTCAATTTTAATGTTAAAATAAGCACGCAGAGTTAAAATAGCTTAATTTATTAATAACACAACTAAAACATTAACTATCTACAAGGGGTTTTAAATTATTCGAGATAACACCATACTAATTCCGAAAACACGTACTCTTTCTCAAAACAACGGAGAGAGCGATTTCCGCTGACCTGCCTTCGTTCAAGCTTTGGTGCAACTCCCAGTTTCTTCTTTTTGCCACCTTTATAAATACATGACCTCATCGTATCGCGCAGCTAAAACTCACGTGGTTTCGATTAGTGGTGCCATCTCTTACAATAAAAATCAAAAGAAGTAAAAGAAAACTTGCACTCCTTTCCTACATACATATATACACACATTATATATATACATATATATATACATTATATATATATGTATATACATATATATACATACTCTCTCTCTATATATATATATACATACTCTCTCTCTCTATATATATATACACTGGTGTCCAAAAGTTAAGCATAATAGATAATTATGTGAATAAAGAAGGAACTGTAAACCAGAATGACGGGAAACATGATATGCGAGTTTAAAATGGCTATAAAATACGGAAGCAAATCAAAATAATGAAAATGATTAATTTTATTAACCAAAGTAAGCAGTTTGAAAGAAAACTGAGCATAGCAAGGATTCACACTTTAAAGAAAAAAATAAAAGAAAACATTAAATAAAATACAGATGTTGCAGTTTAATAAGGTGTGTGGTCACCTCTGACAGCCAGGCACGCTGCACAGCGATTTACCATACTTGCTATGAGATGATGAATGAGTTGTGGGCTCAAACGGTTCCAAGCTTCTTGGAGAGCTCTCTTCAGTTCTATAACGGAGCTTGGTGGGTGAGAAAGGGCTGCAACTTATCTCCCGATCATATCCCATACATGCTCGATAGGATTTAAATCAGGGGAGTTCGCAGGCCACAACATGCGCTGTATGTTTTCCGTGTCAAGGAAGTCATCAATCAGCACCGCTCTGTGACATGGTGCATTATCATGCATGAATATGAAGTCAGGACCAACAGCACCTCGAAACAAGTGAACTTAAGGCTCAAGAACTTAGTCTCTGTATCTTTGAGCAGTCACAGCCCCGTGTCAAAGAAATGGAGGTCTGTGTGGCCGTCCATCATGATGCCTGCCCATACCATTACTCCTCTTGAAGGAAAATGATGTCTTTCCGTTATGTTTTTTGGATCAAAACGTGTTCCACGTTCTCTCCATATCGTTACCCGCCGAGAATACCTACTCAGTCTAAACCGGGACTCGTCACTGAACACCACATTGGCTCACTCTCCCACACTAAAATGTTGATATTTCAAACTCCAGTTCAAACGAGCGCGTTTATGCGCAGACGCGAGGGGAATGCAAGCTTCTGGTATACAGGCCAGCCTGATTGAATCTCCTGTAAACAGTTTGTCTCGATATTCGTATTCCTGTGGCGACTGTGAACGCCGAACCCAGTGTTTTGGCAGTACTGCCCATCTGACGTCGCGCACTTATTACCATATATTGGTCTTGGCGAGGAGCTATGACTCTTGGTCAACCTGATACTGGTTGTCGGGTAACATCTCCCGTTCTTTGAAACTTCTTGCACAGTCTTGAGATCACAGACTCGTCCACATTCAGAATTCGAGACACTTCGGTTTGTGATCGTGAGGATTCCAGCATTCCAACAATTCTTCCTTTCGTAAACATGTCCATTTGGCGTCTTTGTATCATCATTCATATTGTTTGATGGTTAACAACGTTCCTTTGCCCAGAAGTTGCACGAAACTTTTCTGAACTGCCTATGCTGCGTGAATCGGTTTCTCCGCGTTCCGACATGCGTCGGTGTTTCGCGCAGGACGTACCTGACTGAAAAGTTTTGCATAAACCCAATGTTTCTTCTTCACCCAATTAATATCCGTAAGAAATTTGGAATAATCTTACGAATATTTACTCCATGTTTTTCGCATTTTACGATTTATGCTTAACTTTTGAACACCAAGTGTATATATACTCTCTAAATATACACACACATTCTCTCATAAATACATATAATGTCACCCAAATCCTTTTTGTTACTACTGCATATTTGTGGAGAATGCAATGAGTACTGTTAGTTTTTTGCAATATTTTTAAGCCATGCTACAGCACCACTCGTTTTTCTTGTCATTGCTACTGCTCCATCTCTGCATATTTCAATACATTTTCCCCAGTTAATTTCATGCTTTGTTATAGAATTATCAATGCAGTTAAATATATTCTCTCCCGTGGTGTTGATGTTCACACTTTCACAAAAAGGAAATCTTCGATTTTTTTTTATTAAAATCATAACAAACAAAAACAGTTACTAATCCAGCAACGTCTGTGGACTCATCTAATTGCAATACATATGTGTTACACGTATGCAACCGTGAAATAAGCTATACTTCAATGCCATCGTCATACGGTGAGATACTTTATATACGACGCTTTCGTTTTTTATTATCTATTTTGAATTATTTAACGAAGTAATCTTTTAAATAAAGAAACATCTTTGCATTTATCTGTTGGGTGATATTTTCTAAATGCCTCAGTTTTACTAGTGCTAAGAAGCTGTTCGCCAATATTTGTTGCAAAGCAAACAAACCGCATCTGGAGCCTCCTCGTCACCAGCAGTAGTAAATCCAAACGACAGATAACTAGTATCATGTGTTCGTCTTTTCGTTGATACCACCTGTCCAAAATTGGAAGATGTGGCTGTAGCTGTATGGAGCTGGAAGTGGATGGCATTGCGGGTTCCTATATCGGTAGATTCCGCGATTTCTGCATTACTACACACAGCGTCAGTTTTCTTTAACGACCCATTTTCTAACCGACGATCCATTAGAAGTCATTTTTATGTTTTAGATATATTACACGGTATTTCTTTTGATATTGAAACTTTGTTAACGATCTGAATAACAGTTATCGTTAATAATACAAGAGCACAATAGCATTAGCACGAATTGAAGGTTAAGAGACTGTAAACCAACTAGCCATTCTACCAATCTTCCGGTATATCCTTCCGACCATGTATTTCTACAGCAAATGGTGTGAAAATGCTTCGCTTTTGTTTAGATTTTTCAATAATCCACAGTTTTTTTATACGTTTTTATTTTTTTTCCATCTAATCGATGTCGTTTAAGAACATGCAATGCAGACAAGTCAGTGATTATGATGAAAAGAAAAACGTGCTTTTCATAGATCAATTGGTGCGGTTATAAGTGAGTGAATATTAACGTCCCACTATTCAGCTACATGATGTGCGGTTACAAAAAGCCAAAAGATATAGACAATCGACAAAGCAATAACCCATAAAAGAAGCTAAGAATATGCCACTATGGCTGTCTATTGGTAGGATCGAAAGTTTGATCCCAGTTAAACATCCATACGCCAGTATATTGCACGCAAAAATTACATAAATATTAGGGAGGTGGATTATAAACTTTCCGAGAAAAATTAATATATTAAACACCATTTTTTTAACAAATAAAATTTGTCACAAGAAACCCCTAAGCCTTTTCATGGAACCCACTGGTATATGGGATTAGTCGCCAAATCTAGAAATCGTTATTTCTGATGATCTTTATTAGGACAATGGAGCAAAATTATGAAGTTGTATTGTCATAGTCTTTGACAAGTGTTCAAAATTTTGGATTCGTCTGACCTTTTAAAGTGGATAAAAATAGAGTTCAAAGATTCCATTACATACACATAAACTTATAAAAGAGTTATAAATAAGCGCATACAATATGTGTGCACTTATAACTAAAGTATGGAATGAAATCAATTCTGACATAACTAAAAAAATCATTCAAGAATGTATTGTATCCAACAATGTAGATGAAACGGAAGACTTATTTATTTATCCCAGATATGGCAAAAAGAGTAAATATAATACGATGTAAATGAAGATGTAATAAAAGACTAATGTGATTATTTTTTCTTGGTAGCAAATAATGAAAGCTCATTAGGTAGGCCATTTTTAGGTAAACTATATTAATAGCCACATTTAGAAATACAATTCTTTTTATGCTCATATTTTCTTTATTTTTTAAAGATATAAAAATTATATCTGGTGTATATAACTCGCCTACGTAAATTTTATCTCGTTTTTGTGATCAAGGCCCGTGAGGTTCGCCGAAATAAAAGGTAAATACATGCATATACACATTCGAGTATATATATGCACATATTTCTAAGTGCTTTGAGGATTCACTTAATGTGTATAAAAAGTGGGGAAAAGTGTTATAACCATCTCCGTAAGAAAATTTTTCCACGTTCAAAAAGAGTCCTGATTTTGTTCCCGTCTTTTTATGCTTAGATGAACATAGCCTTTTGACGTTTGGCCAAAATACTCAAAACATTTTTTTCCTCTTAATGAAAGTATTTTTTTAAATCGGACAAAACCATTCAAACATCCTTTTCTCTTTTAAAACGGATCTTAATATAAATGGTAGAAATTAAGGAATATACTGGAAAGTATTTTATTTATTGATACAAGGAGAGAGTAATTTGAAGATATATTCGCATTGTGTGTGGGAATGCAAGGCATGTGCGAGGAAACAAACGCCCCAGTCACGAGCGGACGACACACTACCAGTTCTTGCCACTTTCTTTAGAAATTACTTTTGATTACTCTAAAAACCTGTTAAGTCTACTTTATTTTAAAAAAACTAGCTTAAACAACATACTTGAATAGTAATGAAAAAATCTGCTAGTTCATTATCTTTATTCTCACGTATAAAAGCAATTTAAGTGTGGAGAATAACAATCACGCGTGGCATTGTTGTACACAAGGACTACCATTTTGTGGGCAGGAGAGAAGGAAGGAATGAAAATGTTCTTTTGGTCGCATTAGCATCAGAAATCATTAGGTTATTTGTGTTAGCATGACGGGCTATTAGGCTTTTCGCATAGATTGAGAATTACTTCATGAATAAAAATATATGAAACACATGTTTAAGTTTTTCCCACTTGCTTTTAATGTCCTGGCTGTATATAAAAGTGCTTTCATCAAGGTTGAATATGTTTGAATATGTACGCATATTAAGCGTTCAATATTTATCATTTTAATGCGAATTTAGATAATTATGACAACTTGCGAATTTTTTTATGATGCACTTTGAAGCATTTGGTATGTTTAAGCGAAATTAAACCAGCTCTCAAATGATTTAGAATTCTTACAAAATTCTACATATTTTACATTTTGATAGTACTTTAATAAAGGTTTGCTTTAAAAGTGAGGTATTGGGATATTTAAAAATCTTACAGCATCCATCGATAAACAATGAAAATACCCTTAAAATAACTTCCAATGAAAGATTCTTGGATTTAATACAAGGTGAAACATCGAAGCTCACAACATTGTAAAATTCTTTCATAAATTGAGCCTTAGTTATGCTCTGCTCTTTTGAAAATTTTATTTCACTTTGATATTTAATAGTAGACTAAAAATTGATCATAGCTTCCATGAAATCTATAACAGATTAAAAGCTAAATTGTATAAAGGAATGTTAGAAAGCTTTCTCGAAATGTTTCTTGGCTAAATAACTTAATCATTCAGCAAAGTAACCAGAAAACTAAAATCAACAAAAATTGAAAGGTTTTGCAGGTAATTTAAGATAAGTTTTGAAAAAGCATGTACTTAAATGAAAGGAAAATATGCTGAAACGTTTGTGTACGAATTAACATGAAATAAAACAGCTATTGCACAGCACTAAAAGTACCCATAATTTTGAAAATCTCAACGAGAAATTAGTAAAAGTATCGAATTAATAAAAATAGTCTTCGAAATCAAATTCCACTTTTAAAGTTAATAGGTATTCAATTCTATAACGGACTAATGCATAAACTTGTAAAATGGAAACCAGAAGATTTTTTCCTTATCATTTTACGTAATTTTTTCGTCATGAATCTGCTCAAAAGCCTGTCTACATACGATACCCTCATAAACATACTATTGCAACCATCACCATTTCATGTATCGAAGAATCATACATCTTCACTTAAATTACCAAAATATCTTTATGGTTTACGTAATCTTATATATAAATCAAAATAGAAACACGAAATCAATTTCAAAATCAGTTGCAAGTTTAATTATTTGAGAACAAACTTTACACACATTTGACATTTATTTATAAAAACTCCAACAATGTACGATAGATTCACTTTGAAACAAATCTACACAACAAATATTGCTGTGGGGCATATTTTGTATGATCAATCCGAGAAATTAAATAAAAGCAACTTTTCTTTTCACTACACCACGTAAGTGACAATTGTATCCAGTTTAAATAAAAATGTGGCCAGAAATATAACTTTGACGGAGTTTTCATTATCTAGCGATAAAAATTTATAAAAGCGGGGAATGACACATGTTTAAGGATGAGACATTTGGTTTCCTGTCAAGTTTATTAAAATACTGAAGTTTGATTTACCTCTATAGAAAATGGAACTTCTTGGCTTACTAAAGGTATAATTCGCTTTGTCAATTTACGTTGACCATTAGTAACAAAACTTACAGTCATGAACCCCGTCAATGAATGAGTGAATATTAACGTCGCACTGTTCAGCTACACGAGGGCTTTTGGCGACGGACGGCGTCATTTTGAACCATGGTCACAAGAGACATGGATGACACCCGAGCTGGCACCCATCTATCCTAACTACCACAGCAACGGGAGGACGTTTGAGCTCTCGACAGATTTCACGTGCATCGCTCCCCTACACGGCAGGTCTTGAGTGGTACTGGGGCTCGAACTCGTGACACGCTAGCCATGATCCGATAACTTGACCACTTGGCTACCGCGGCCACACGAATCCCGTCAAATAGACTCAAATTGTTGAAAAGTGCATTAGTTTCATCCTTTCCGAATTTCCACTTTTTAAAAGGTAGGGTTTCTATATATAATTGCATGTCTTGGACGTAATAAAAGATGCCATTAAGATACCGAGAAAAACTGCAAGCAAATCTTTCCAAACTGTCATTTATAACTGGTTCAAAGAATACTCGACACTTATACAATTTTTCCAAGCAAAAAATGGGGCAATATTTCAAGTTACCTTACATATAGTCGATATTAAGACATACAATCTTCAATATATGTGATCATTGTAATATATAAGTTTCAAGCATTATAAAATCATTTGCTTTAACTAGAAAATATAAATTATCAGAGAACTGCAAGGACTTGAAAAAAGCAAACAGTTCCATTTTAAATTACTTCTCACATTTCTCAATTCTTTAAATACTTTAAGCACTGCAATTTTGTTTAATATATCTTGAACTAAAACTACTTTAAAATTACACAAATTTGATTAGATAATGAAACATTAAATCTATATTTAAATAGAATTCGCGCTCTCACTTTCTATTTCTCCTTGATCTTAGAAGTTATCCGAAATATTTTAGATTTTTTTAAAAGTCTCCAAGGCTATTTTTACATTTAATCCATGTAATGCAAGATAATCAAAAATCGCTGAACATCTCCCCAAAGGTTTTTCAAATATTTTTTCTGGAAACAAAAATTTCGAGATTAAATCCTTTCACCATCTATTTCCAAATTTATTTTCTGGGTTCAAATTTCTATATTAGAAAAATTTAATTCTATAGAGTGCATACTTTGACTGTAAAAGTCTTAAAGATTAAAACCAAAATACCCCCTCCCCATCGCTTTTTAAATTCTCTTCAACTTAAGAAATTTACCAATATATATATATATAACCTTAATCATTAATAAGGACATTAAAAGATACTTGCAGAAAAGAATCTAGTGTAAAATTCAACTGTTTATACATCGATGTGCGAAAAGTAGGGACGAAGGTGCGAAGTTAGCATGTCAACAGAGATTCGCAAGAAAAATTAAAAGATAATTCAGAAAACACTAGGGTAAGGTATGCTTATATATGCAGTATGACATACAAGTGGTATGTCAAAATGGTATAAATCACGCTTGCGTTGTACGCGCTTAGTATTTCGCTTAAAAGCCGTTACGTGGTATACAGCAATTTAATTGTTGAGCTAATGCCACAGATGCAAATTACATCCAATAGGTAATCCTGTAGACGACATCTGGATAACGTTACACCAGAATTTGAGTACATCGAAGTGCGACCAAGAAAGTTGGTATAGCTCATGAATTTAGAGCCTTTCAAACTATAGGAAAAGTCGACCAAGGGTCCAATAATTGTAGGCAGTGAGCAACCATGGCTATGGAAGACTGGTATACTGTTCTACAGGCAAGAAGGGACTGACTGCAGACTGAAAAAGATGCATGTTATTGCGGAACGTGATGAAATGGGTCTGGACTGGCCTCGGAGCAACAATCTAAACCCCACAGATCACCTTTGAAACCAACAAGAACGCAGATCACGTAGCCAGTCAGAATGACAGTCTTCCTCGTCTGTACTCTTTAGTTGCGATGGGCACCTGGAAGTCAAATTTAAGGTCACCTATAAAGACTGGGAGTGCATCTCCAGACGTGTGCAGGTTGTCGATGCAAAAGAGGAGAGCAAATATATACCTTGATTTTTCGAGTCCATGCCTCTGGTTGTCTGGATACTTTTAAACAGGCAGCGCAAAAATATTTAACAATTTGTACAATGAAACTCGTTAATAAACCCCTTTAAAAACTATTGCATTATTTCACTTGCAATTCAAGATTACAAGTCTCTTGCCCTTAAAAACCTTGTAGATCACCCCTCTCCCCATTTTGAAACACAATGGTTTTAAAATTTAATTTACACTGTTTTGCTTAACTTTTATAGAAGGCGTTGTCTGTATATCAATGTTGAGGAAATTGGCAAATAATATTGGATCATTTCTTCCATTTCAAGTCAGTGTACAACAGTATGCACTTTGAAATTGATTTTATTAAGAGGTGCAAGTAACAAACACAATACAGACTTAGTTTTAAACACATTTATTTGCACAATTTTTTAATTTATTGTAAATCAATATTTATAGTCAAGAACATAAGAAAATCTTTTAAATACAAGTATGATGGTACATGCAATATTTACATTTTCATTGGCGCCAAACTTGTTATAAATATCAGCTTTAAAGAAAATCAACGTTTTTAAAAGACAAGCACCATAGAGCCTGCTCCATGTCCACTCAGACTTCCAAAATGAAGCCGTTTAATCTGCAGAGATCAGCTTCGAGTTTAAAACAAGCCCAAGGTACATAGCCTTTGTTCTAAATCCAATTAATATAGTCAATATAAAAGCAACGGCTTTAAATGACTGATAGATTTCTACAAGACGCAACTTGCACAGTAAAAATACTAATTACTATAGATAAATTTAGACATTTAAACACAAATATATACTTGAGCAACTCAATTTAAAACCCATATTAAGTGGAACACATTAGTGTAAATTTAAGGAAACTGTCCAACAGTAACCTATTTTAAACTCCCTCAGCTTACTTGAGTAATGCGCGAATATGATTAATACTAATGAATCAATCATTGTAGATTTTATAAAAATACAGAGAGCTGGTGCCTTGGAATCTGCTGGTCATAATACAAATAAAGCTAATGTGATAAATGGTCCGCCTTGATGAGAGGAACGAAGGTGACTAAGGACACTTGTTAACATACAAAATGATAATGGTACATTTGAAACAAAGACTTGTTTAAAAAAATGAATAATTTGGTATTCCGCCCTGAAAAAGCTGGTTCCTTTGACTAGGCATTCCTGCAAATTAAGAACTGTATTAGAAGTATGTTAGAAAATCAATGCAGCCATAACTTCAAAACAAATTAATCTTTAAATAAGTTCAAAATTTACTGAATTGTTGGAAATACAAACCAAAATTTGAATAAAACTTTGCTTTTAGGGTTTTTATATTCTATATTAATGTTCGAATTGAGAGTTAAATGAAAATTTCAATAAAAGATTAATATATCTGTACACAAGTCCGCTTAGAAATTGTTTATTACCCCTTTTCAAAGGCAAATTGATACCCGGTTTATTAGAAGTAAAAAATTCCCCACAAGTGACTTGTTGCCCAAATGTAAGCATAATTTAAAATTGCTACATATGGTTAAAAAAAAGGAAGTTTTAAACTAATAGAAAGTGATTACGCTCAAGAAAAATGGTAGCATGATATTTATCCATTTGAAATGTTAATCCATGTCACGGCTATTACAGTATATACATTGCAATTATTCAAAGTTTGGTTAGTTCATTCGAGTCCAAATTCTGTTTGTGAGGGAGGAGATCGCATCTGCTCTGTACAAAGGTTTCCAACGAACTTCCCTCTCTGGGGTCTCGGGATTGTAGCGTCCTCCGGCTCGCGGACGGAGTAGAGGGTTCTCACGGTGTCAAAGATTGCCGGGGCTATGCCCAAAGACAAGACCTTGCAATATTTTAAGGGCACTCGAGTGCATAAGTGCGTGGTTGTCGCGTCGACAAAAAGGTGACTTTTCAGCTGTGTCACAGGAAAACGGCACAGCATGTTGTTAAAGTTTTATTTTACTTTAAAACTATCCTTAAGTATTGAAATTTTAAACGCTCAACGAAATTGTAAGTCGGTTGTACACTTATCGTGTGTGACATTTGAAATTTTTTTCTCCCTCGCATTTGCATCATACTAGCAAACATTTAGTTCCATAAGACTTCATGTTTTAAATGCTCCATTTTCGAGCAACTTTGCTGAAAGCTTTAGGTTAATTAAATTATTTAAACTTGGTGCATTTATCCTATAATGACAAGGATTTGCAATCTAGAATTTTTTTACAAAGTATCTTTAAGCACACGCTAAGAATTCCATTGCTTAAGATACTTACACACTAGAAGTTTTTTCACTTTTGACGATATCTTCGGGTTTCTGAGGAACAACCTTGTACTTGCTCTTGATAACAGCTTTCGCCGCTTTCTGTTGCTGTAAAGAATAAATTGAAATGAACGTTACGAATAATTCAGAAGGCTGTAGCTTTTGCAGTTTGATAGTCTCTGTATGATAATCAAAAACTTTACATCAAGAATAAATCACTTGGATATTAGAGGGTAAAGTTTCTCTGGTTGATTGAAAATATTTTATCAAGATCGATTTAAGTACAAAATTTAAAAGCTTCAGAAGACTTTATTCCTACTCAAATGCGAATAGCATTGTGAAATATTAAATACCATTACAGTATTTTTTAATGGACGAGAGAGAGTTCAATTAAAAATATAAGATTGATTTCGAGCGAACAAATACAAGAACTTTTAATATAAACAATTATAAATATCAGTTATATATTTTAGTAAATTCTTTTATTTCATTATTTGAAAATTGTCACATTACAAGAAATTTCAAGTAAAACATGGGAATGAATTTGTAAAAATATGATAAGTTCTGAATGTAACCAAATTAAAGGACCACACAATTCGAGTTCCAGGAAGTGTAATCTATCAAGAATTTTACCACATGAAGCTTAAAGATATCAATGCCAACTTGTATTTAAGTTCTCACTTTAAATGTCATATATAACGAAATAAAACGTACCGTAAATTTACGTACCTTCAGGAGGATATACACTGTGACCAAAGCAGCTATTATAATCCAGAGGATTCCAAGAACGATACTCGCTGTCAGTACAGATTTTGCAATTACGACAGGAGTTCTTACTTTGGCACTAAACATCTGTGCAACTTTCTCGTCAATTTCGGCTTCCTGAGGGGAATAGAAATATAAAAATTAAAACGTTTCTACGCAATAGCTTGTATTCAAACTCTACAATATTTTCAGTATCGTGTCAATTTATGCTTCCACTTGTTAAGTTCAAGAAATTAAATACATGCTATATTTATGTTTAAGAGCATCTTTAGATGCTCTCATAGCCATAAAAACTAAAAAGGAGTACTACTAAAATTCCATAAATGTATGCATCTTCCTAACTATTCACATTTCTAATGAAACAAAAGAGCAAAGAATTGAGACACAAACTAGTATCTTACCTCAACAACCCAAATCAATGGGATCACCGACATCATGACTGATTTTGTTTCTCTAAAAACAAAATTATTTTTAAAAATATATTTAACGCTTATTCTACAGGTATAAACATGCACTGTTGTAAATTTATAAGCAACAATTTTAATTCAATAAGTAAATTACTGTATTTTATTGGTAATATCTTTACCTACCATCTTAAGTTTCCTCAAAAACAGTAAAATAGTTTTTCTTCATCACAGAAAAAGCCTTTATTGTAATATTCCTAAATACATCTTGATCTAGTAAATTACTGTATAAAGTACCTTCAACGTTAAGATTAGTCTAATCAAATTGTGTATGTGTGTTTTTCACTAATTCACGTCAGGTTAAATTCTAAAATAAACATACTTTGTGTTCCTTAATAAAATTCCAGCTACAGTGGTAGCTGTGTATAAATAACTCTGTACAATTTCTTAAAGTATGTCTATTTCTGTAAGTAATTCAACGTCATTTGCAAGATTTATTCTTTAACAGTAGTATCCAATTAAGGCCTATGCGAACGTCTACTTAAGCATGTTTGGACACTGAAAGGCTTTTGAATACAACCTTTGCTCGAAATGAGACTTTGCCTATGAGAGATGTGCCTAAGTCAACATATTCTACATATAACAAGTTCCCATTGAGCCCTGAACTCTGCTTGGAGAAATTTGTGGCCAGAATCAACTGAAAAAGATTGAAGCCGTGTTTATTTAATAAAAGCTATATCTCTGGGCGGATCTATGCATCAGGATGCAAGTGATCGC
Organism: Trichonephila clavata; assembly: GCA_019973975.1. NCBI lineage: Eukaryota > Metazoa > Arthropoda > Arachnida > Araneae > Nephilidae > Trichonephila > Trichonephila clavata. The sequence goes on along the minus strand of BMAO01009694.1, from coordinate 112,001 downwards.
AGTGGAAAGGAACACGTAAAGCAGACCTCCAAAGTGCTGTAGGATCCTCAGAATGAGCACAAAGATAAAATATGTGCACTCTTCAGATCAAAAGAAATAGCGTATCGGTGAAATCATTTTCTAATGAATGGGTCAGATTTTGCTGGGAAAGCATATATCCTAAGAAAAACTAAGATAGTATTATCTGGAAGTTTGGAATAGACAATGTCCCATTTCGAAACGTCCCGAAGAGAAAGCAGAATTCTTAAGACCAAAGAAACACTTGATCTTTTACCAGGTCCAAGCAGAAAAATCGGACAAATTTTTTTAATTCTCTTAAAATTTCTTTTATCCATTTGATATGGTATTTATATATTAAGAAATGCTTAAATAATTTTATCAAACAAATTAGGGCTTCCCCCGGGGAAAGGCAATCCTTTTGTCATTAACTTGTTATGGGAAATGTACCAAATTACCAAGACCATCCATCTGGAATGGATTGAAAACTTACACTAAAAATGACTAATATTGCGATTTGAATACGTTTTACAAAGCAAAGATATAACACTTGCAATTACCCAAGAAAATTAAATATTCTGGTTTACATACATTGTTCATTAGCGTAAATCATGCGATAAATCAATTAGAACGAAAAAGAAACTTACTCCATCTCTTCAAATTTGTCCAAAATAAAATTCATTTGCAGTTTTCTGGATGCTCGCAATACAAACCCAGTATTCTGCAAAAAGCAAGATACTCCGTTATTCGAATTGAGATTGAAGGGAAGAAAGAATTAGTGAATAAAAAAAATCATAAAATTCTAATCTAGAATTTGTTATTTATTGGAATTACCCATAGACTTAAGAATTTTACTGATTTTATTGCAAATTTATCTAAATATTTTATCAACATTAGGGTGTGTATCGAGGTTTTAAATATTGTCGAATAGATTAAACCTGGTGCATCAGTTTCTTGAATGTACTAATTTAAAGGTACGTGGTATTGTCGATACATATTTTGCAGTGTTGATTTTCTCCAGATGCTTGAAAATATTTATCAAATTATGTGTGGTTTTTACTTTAAATATTTTATCAAATTAAAACACAAGGAAACAAAGGACTTGCTAGGAATAAAACTGGAACTTGTTCCCCCCCCCCCAACACATTACTATTATATTTAAAAGCAGAGTAATTAAATTATATTACCTAGTGGTGAAGTACATATAAATAGGCATTTAAAAAACTATACAAATTTTACGAAACTTTATTCTTTGAATTAAGGAATTTAATAATTAGTAACAAAAATAAACTTACGGGTTCGATATCTACATAGGTTTCGTGAGCTTCACGGCTTGCGTTGAGACCAGTTACCCTTTCCTTGATGAATTCATGAGCCAAAAAGAAATGAGGTCCTGTGACAGCAAGTTTCATACCTGTAACAATTGACCAACTTGTTATTTTACTTCAAACAGCGTGAAATATTGTAAACCAGAAATTATGTATATACTCAAGTTATTTTAGAAAATTAATGTTCTTATCCGTTACATTATCGTTCTATTACTACGAGAAAACAATCATTTTTAAGATGAAATATTTCAACGAGAAATTGCCGGATACATGTGGATTGTACAAGCAATATTAGTGATTATATTGGAATACGCGTTTTAAATATGCTAGATAAGGAAATCTATACAGACATCAACTTATTCAAGAAGCATAAATAAAAGCGAGAATAATCTTCAGGATTCTGCTGAAACACAATGAAGGATTATCTTTATAATCTCCTGCCTTTGAACTAGAGCCAAACAAAGCTACTCAATCCAAGTTGCGATTCAAGTTACTCCATCAGAAAAGCTATTCAAAATCGTAACTGTAGAATTACTCATTCTAGCAAAAATAAAGTTTAAATATTTTGTCACCAGATAAACATCGCATAGTAAAGGCGACGCAAGATTAACGTTTTTATGCTATACAGCTTGCGGTTCTCCCAGATTTTAGTTTTCGTAAAATCATTTCCTTCAGGATAGAACGCCACGCAATCATGCTCGGAAAAAACGAAAATGCCAAAATAAAGACTCCTTGCTTTTGTGTCATGTTAAAATTTCCTGTCAAATTTAGATTTGTATAGAACTAAAATCTTTTAGTTCAGAAGTTCTCCAACTCTGACATAATTTAAAATCTTTTGATAAATACTTGCGTTTAAGTACAATTCTTTTTTATAAAAAGAGTACTGAAGTGCCTCTTAAATATGAAAAGTATTTCACACATGCATAAAATATAGGGAGCCTGTTTTTTTAAATTTAGATATTTTACCTATGGAACTTCGTAATTTTTAAAATTGTCAACCTACCTTTTTATACATAATTTTTAAAAATTAGGCATTACTTATGGGGATAAAATTAGGTTCACTATATGAACAAGTATCCTTTGTAGAAGTAAAAAAAAATGGAAACTAGTTTTCAAAGTGTACCTAAATGCGAAAAGTAACACTCGAGAAAGAAAAACTAAGTAGAGCAATGTGATTAATATTTGCCTGCCTATATTTTGCAAGACTAATTCTCAAAAATCGCAAAAGTAGTTTTAAACTCAAAAAAGATTTTAGCTGAACAGGAACAAAATTCTGCATCACTTTACATTATTATACATTAAAAACTTTAAAAAACTCATTACTCTTATAAAAAATAAAAACGTAAATAACCAGTTTTAATGAAACTGCATAATCTCTTTGAAAATATTGAAATTTTGAAAATCGAAGTTTAAAAAATTTGAAATGTGGAAAAAATCAAAGTCTTGCATTATAAAAAAAAGGAAATTTTTCAAAATAATTTGATTCACATCAAGGCATGTCAAGGATAGATCATTTTCTAACATTTTTTATGAGTTTTCCCCATATTTTAGGGCTATTTTATCAGTGACATACAATTATAAATTTAGATTCAGAAAAATATCCATCATTTAAAACTAATAGAAAAATCAATTTTTCAAAGTATATGTCCAGGTACCTTTTAATATGGACAAGCACGGGAGATCACAATACTCAAATATCTTTGATTCGGTCATGATTAAAATACTTGTTTCAATCATCAGCAAGTTAGAAAACACAATTGCTATTTTTATAGGTTTACCCAAATTTATTTACATGCTGCGAGAAATATTTGGAATATAACATTAAATTCATGAGGTATTTTACTACATTTGCAAAAAGCGATGCAAGTTCCCTCTTTTAAAAGTAACGGGTACTTTAAAATGTTACAGGAAGGACAACATTTTAAAATTTATTCCACTCCAAAGCTTCGCTGATCTTTGCGTCAATATCAAAGTTTTCTACGAAACATAATACTCTGAATAAAACATTAAAATTACCTTTTCGGCACGGAGATACATCCAAAATACCACTGAGACTACAGTACTTTTCGTCAGTACAATAGCACATGTTGTCTGGGTTGACAAGTGGACTAGCAAACAGCCGGTCGGGTGTAGCAAATCTCAATGCTGGAATTCCTCGCACTTGGGTTTCTTTGGCAAATTCCAATGAAACTGATCTAAAAAATTATGCAATTTGAATTTTGAGAGAATTTTTCCAGCTTACAAACGACACAGAAAAGTTCAAGGTCTCTTACCGGCACAACTCTGGTGTATAAACGTAGAGCACATCACGCTTGGAAATGGGGGGAGGAAACTGGGATCCATCTTAGAAAGAAAAAAATGGTTTACTCTACTGACCACATTTAAAATACAACAAGAGATAAGAAAAGCATCCAATACCTGTTCCATTCATCATGTTGCAGTACTGATTGTTCCAAAATGGAATTCTCCTGCAAAAATATAGAATAAGTCCTTTGAAACAATTTTATTGAGGACTTAATAATTTGTACACATTCTCTTTGGGCTTGGGTAGCCGTACCTTAATCATGATCTTATAAGAAATTCCAATAAAATATATTATGCTGCCGGCTATTAAAACTGTACGATAATAGAAATCCAAAGACGACTTTATAAACCTTATTCACTAAGGGGGTCACTTCACGCAGCCTTTTCCCTATCTCCGTAATGTTAAAAATGACCAAATTTAAGGAACATTTTTGAAAAATTGACAAGTTGTACAGTCATGAATATTTTTGTGTAGATTTATTGTATTGTTTTTATTATTTTAATGAGAGCATTTTTCAAAATTTTGATTAGTTTTTTTTAAAAAAATTCATATGTGGAGTAACACGTCAAAATTATTAAAACGATGAAAATTCTTGTACATTTTAATCCATAAAATTTTTTTGAATAATTTTTTGACAAAATCTCTCATTAAAATATTTATTTGTATAGTGTTAACATATGTGCAAAGTTTCAAAGCTATAAATTAAGTAGATTTTTCAAAAATGTTCCTTGTGTTGAAATTTACACTTTTGAGAAAGTGATTTAAAGTAAAAATTTACTATTAACTAATACGTACCAGAACCACAACTTGGATTTCTGGTATCATATGCAAGATCATCTTCTTGTCTACATTTTAATTGTTTGTTTTTAGTTCTAGCTTCTTTGGTTCATTGTAAAACTGCCTATTTCGCTTTCTTAATATGCGCATGATCTACTTCTTCCAACGCTCGACATTTGTAAAATCCAGGGTTTGAATGTTTAATACATCTAAAACTTTTAATTTGGTAATGAAACCTTGATTATATAAAAATGTAGCTTCAAATACTATAGTTTTTTAAGTTCCCAATTGTATAAATACAGTTTTTGGAACTATAAATCAAATACAATTAAAGGTTTCATTGAAATTTTAAGTTTTACCGTGAAAGCACCTAAATAAAAGTTAAAGACCAGAGAAATCTCTCTAAATACTTTTTTTAATGCAATTAGCAATTGCAATAGGTGAGTTGTGTTAAGCTTATGTGTGTCACCTTTCAGTATGAACCTATTATATTTACACCACGAATCACCTATGGGGCATAAGCCGTGTCGTATTTTCAAATCTGTGGAGAGTTTATGAAAAAAATATAGCCCAAATAGTTTGCATCATGACTGACAAGTTTTCCGAGTTGCTTCAAATAGCCACACGAAACATAGTATCTTTACAATTGGTCTATTCCTGCATCTCTTAATCTATAACGACCTCCTAGAAATTTTTTGTCCTCAAGATTTTTGCCTTTAAATTTTGATTTTAATGCCCTGTCATGTCTCCATCCTTTTCTCAACATGGCCAACACATTCTAATGTTTTAATGTTGACATCTTTCTAAGGTTAAGATTCTAAAACTGCTTTGTATGCTTTAAAGTCCTCATCACCCAAATATTTTGTTGCAATTAGTAAATCGTAATTTAGGTATCGTAAATTGTGCCGTGCCTCTGAGCAATGGAAAATACAAAGTGCACCTTCAACTTTCATCCCCCTACTACTTCCGAAGTAATCTGTCGAATACTCAATGTTATGTACATTGCCGTTAAAATTACTTGAGTATTTACTATAGTTTTTCAGCATCAACAGCTTTCCCAGTGTTCACACTAACTGCTGTAATACCATTCAGAGAAACATGACCCCTTTTTTGCCAAATGCCATAGACAAACACCGGTACATTAGGATTTGCATTATTAAATGCTATTATTTCGACAGCAGAGTTATATATATAATACCATAGACTGGCTACTTTCTGTGTCGTGTTATTTAATGCATGCATGAACTCGTAAAACCACTTTGATGGACGTGACAATTCATAACTCTACAAAATATTTTTGCAGTTGCTTCTCTTTTCCAATAAAAGTAATAGCATATGAAAGCCCAGTGTTTACTTCATATAATTTTGTATCTTTTTTGATTAACTACTGTTTTAGTAAACCTGGTATTAAGAAATGTTTGAATAACATCACAAAAGTCACAACATGTCAACAACTTTAGAACCAAACTTTGGATTTGGCGACCAAAATTTATGTGAATACCTTGTTTTTTACATTTTATTTATAATAAATGTGGTTTCAAAGCACAAGAAAACAGTAGAATATCCATTATTTCAAAAAAACTTTCAAATGAATCTAAAAAGGAAACACTCTTTATTTAACTTACCTAACTTAGCTTTTAAAGTTGAATTATTCATGTATAATTTGAATTCATTATTCTGACTTATGACGCATTTCTGGAAAGTTTGGGGTTTTTGTACCTTTGTTTCCAAACTTTCGTTTTTTAAACTTTTTATTAAACAAAAGCATGTTAAAAAATGTTTTGATAGAAACAATGTTTCCAATAGCAAAAATTCGTAATATATTTGAAGAGGTAAAAAACACGCGAGTTTCCAGAAAGTAAACAAACAGCTACAATTATTCACTTCACTTCTTTCCTGAACAAGTTACGGATCAAAATAAATCCTTTTAATCAATTTAAAATATTTGATCAGGCTGAAAAGTAGCAAGTGTCTTTTGTTTTGAAATGAAAGGGGCGTGGCAATCAGCTGTTTTTGGGTTTGACGGATGTAAACAAATTTTTAAAAAAATATTAAAAATACTTCTAATATAACTAGAACAAAAATTTAAATTGCATTAGAAAGAGAAATAGTAATATTTTATTTTTCCATCAAAATTGAAAAATCGATTTTTGGATCGACTTTTGTGAAGTGACCCCCTTAATAAAATTTCATAAAGTTTAATTTTACAGTAAAGTTAATGGTAAACATGCAGCAACAAATATTTCAGTTTTCCCCTGACAAATTTACTTAACGATGGTACAAAAAGTAAATTCATTAAACGATTGAATCCAGTCTACTCGCAAACTGAATATTGACTACACTTTATAGAATAAAAGCAAACAAAACTTGAAAGATAAATGCTCAAATTGCAACGCTTCCCTGAACATGCAAAATTAAAATTAACTGCATGGAAAGCAAAATTAACATAAAGATTGCTTGTTGACGTCACTCTTCAGAGCAAACTGAAGCTTATAAGTGAAGGATCATTGAACTTTGGTCAAGTGACGAGGGTGGCGATTGAGTTGTGTGGTATCCGCTTCCAAACTTTCACACCACGTCAACGTGAGGAATCCTTCGATAAATTTTACCATGTATCCGATTCTCCACACAGGTTTCGAGTGGCTGCAGAAATTAGAAATCCCGATTGGACAAAAACACAGCCGGCTAAAGGTTCCAACCCATGACATCTGCTAACTCTGTCCCAAGGTTGATAAGAAAATCCTTTGAATAGTAAAGATGCCTAAAAAAAATTTCACTTAAATAATTAAAGCTTAACTTACGACATATTATTCCATTTGACAATTTGCGAGTATTTTCCAATATCATCTTCGCCAGTAAACACCTCGAAAACGCCGTCCCCCGAGTCATTTTTCTATGGAAAGAATTTGGAGACATGTATCGCGTTTCACATCAAAGTACAAATGGCTTAGAATATCTTATAACCTAGTTTGATACTTACTCCGTATAAGAAACCAAACGTATTGTTTGGCAATATTTCAGGGACTGTGACAAAAGCACTAGCCAGGTCTATCAGATCCTGGATCAGATCCACTTTATAACCTTCGAAGAGTAATTCTTGAGCAGTTCGAAAGGAAAATAAACTCTCATTGTAATTTCTTAACACCCCTTCCAATAGCGGGACAACAAGTGATCTCGAGAAGTCGGGTAATTTTTTAAGAAACATAAGAATTCCCTGAAAAAGGATTCAACGCAGAATTAGGAACTTCATTTTTTCGTTTATTGAGACTTTATTTTCGGATTGACATTCAGAGAAACATTGGATTGTATATTTGAAGCTATATATAAATAAGCCCCTTACTGAAGTTTAATAGTGATCAATTAGTCTGGAAAGTCATTACTTTAACGCTCAGAGAAGATTTTTTGTTTAAGTTAAAGTGTAATACAGACTTTTAGATACGTGATATTGAAAAGATTCAATTTTCTATTCTGTTAAACCTTACCATATAGTGCATATTTGACTGCGACTCATTTGTATACATAGAAATTTTGCATTCCTTAACTGTACGTCATGTATTGAGTGTATAAAAAATCTACACTATGTAAAAATCAGCATGTTCGAATTTAAAAACATTAGAAAACTGAAAAGAAATTTGATTGGATTGTTTCTTGACATTGCAAGGTAAATCAACACTAGTACTATTGGTGATGGACCTTGAAATTTTTAACCACTTCAAGTGACGAGAACGACATCCGAGCTGTCACCTACCTCTCCAAACTGCAGAGTGTAGTGTGCATTACCCACTCTACTCTGTGGGTCTTCAATGGCAGGAAGTCTGTCCGGTCACGAGCTAGGCAACAATGACCTCTAGTTACAGTGGCTACTATAGAACTGAAGTTCTCATTGAATAGCAAACTATTGTATCAATACTAGAAAGTAAAATTTAAGAGAATGGAATAAACTGAATTGGACAAAACTTGCTTTCCTGCTTTATATAGCAGAAGCATTTCCAACTGCTATTAGTCTTATAAACCGATGACATTAATCGCATTTAACTTACTTGGAGTGGAAGGTTTAAACTGTATATCCTATTTGACATGCTCGCAGACAACTCGGGAACAAAATGATATCGCTTCAAGTCGTTGTAAGTTACTGTCATTGCTTCTTTATTCCAGGATAACACGTCCTTGCTTCTATACTGCCTAGAAGAAGGGGTTTTAAACAATGATTAAAGCAATTTGTTAAATTTATCTTTTGAGTACTTTTAATGCTTTCAAACGTACAGCTTGTGTACTCTATAAATAAACGTTTGTGAGAACATTCGCGCAAAGTCAAATGAATTTAGTGATACGAGTTCAGAAAAGTTTGATAGTCGTATTTATCCTAACAAGATTGATACAATACATCCATTACTTCAAAATTACGAGTCTTCAGTAGCGCACACAAGGGGGTCACACCTCCCCCTAATCACCCTTATTTTTCGATTGATTATAATCCTATGTATATAGTACGTAACAATTTTCGTAAAGTTTTGAATAAATTAGCACTAAAATTTTGTACAGTTTGTTACCGACTAAATCAAAAGAATCTGTTTGGCGTATTGGGGCATGATACAAGAATGGTGGACTCTCGGACCCTCCACCCCCTTGGGGAAATTCCCGTGTGCACCATTGCGAGTTTAATTTAAAATTATTCGATCGTTATTTAGACAGTAGAAATAAAGTTATTCTTGCTGTTGGATGAGTATATAACCCAAGTAACTTTTATTGGTCTTCCCCAGCGATACTCAACCTGCAACCCGCCGGCCTCTTCCGAGTGAACCGATCATGTCCCATTGCACTAAGAAATTCAATTATTTGAGAACAATGTACTAAAAATTTAGAGAAATTATTTCAAGCAATCATATCAATTTCGCTATCAATTATTTTTTAATGGTAGAATGCAAGCAAGAGGCTTTGCCATAGATGAAAGAAATAGAAATTATCCCATAACTCGGCAAAAATATAAAATTAAGAATATTTGCGTGCAGGTTTCATAGAAAAGATATTTAAATACTATATTAAGATCCAAGAATGAGTTAATATTTTGATCAATTTTGCTTTGGTGTCTTATGGTGCGCTTTTCCATTATCCGCATGTTGCAGCCCGCGTGAAATACCAGTCATGTTAATGCGGCCCGGCGGGGGAAAGGTTGAGTACCCCCGTGATACACAATTCTGCAATATAAACGACAAATAGAGTGAATTACAAATTTTTAAATAAACTTCATTATAGTAGAAGATGTGCATCATTTGAAGATAATTTATTCTATGTTAATATATTTAAACAAAATTCCTATTCAAGAAATTTAGCTGGACTTTATTCTTGGCACATTTAAAAACTCAATTTTATTTCATAAAACAGATTAAGAATTCACTAAATTTAACACCAATTCTCCATTTCTATTTGAAATGGATATTCCATTCAAGAACACTTAAGCCGATAACAGAACTAGTACTTTCTATATAAGCATAACATTTGTTAATTAAAATTTAATGACCAGAAGCAATGTAAACTGTTTATTCGGTTTTTTTTACAGGAATAAATTACAGCTTGTACTTTTTAATAAAAGTCAAATATAGAGATAGCTTGCTTGATGCGCTTTAATATACTTCCTAGTTATCAATATATGCAAGTTTATTGTTCTGTTCTCAAATTATATAAATATGATTTAAACTTTTAAAATTTCCCTTTTTAATACGAGACCTACAGAAGTTGGTCTAATCTTTTTTGTTAAAGCTCCCTTAGAAAAAACAAAATCTATTGTAGGCGACATATTGAACATCTCATCCCATTTTAACTTCCACTACTACTTGAATTTTTCCCAAGCAGTCAGCTGTAGGACCGTTTTTTAGTGGAATATGAACTCTAACACGTATCCGCTTAGTTATCACTTCCAAATCTTAAGAACTTTTCGTTACTCGCCGTATCAAATTCAAAAATTTCATAAAAAATTTATATTGGAATTTTGTCTACAAGTAATGGAATTAGGCAGACTATTTCGTTGTAAACAGTGATATTGTTCAATATTCACCTTCCATGAATTTAGAAACATATTGGGACGTTATCGATACGATATTTTGGTCAGCATGGTATTAGGCAAGGTTAATGCAAGTTAACTTTGTTTTTGAAAGAATGACAGGTGAGAAGTTACTCTATGGGCCCTTGAGAAGAGTTCAAAAATGAAATGTACTTATAGCTTACTTGAAGACATATGGACCTATTTCTTCGACATTCGGTTTTAATCCTTCCATGACTTCTTTTGCATTCGTAATATTAAAGATGTACACTTTGAACGTCACTGGAATAGGAGTTTTCTTCCATTTTTCGTAAGCTTCCTTGCCTTCCTCTAAGACGAGGTTCTGCAATTAGAATCTGAATGTTAGTTCAGGAAATTTAAAGAAAAAATCAAATCATCAGCTCATTTCTTTAAAAAGAAATTGCTTTTTAAGAAGAAACTCTTACTTTACATCAGCTTTTGTTAAAATATAAAAAGCGACAGTATTAAATTCCCATTACAAAAACTACTTCGAATTCTCAAAAATAAAACAAGATGAAAGCCCCGAGTTAAAAATTCAAAACTAATTTAAAGTGCGTCTTAATTGTCTAGTATTCATTACGAAGCATATTCAGAAAGGCCAACCATGAAAACGGAAGACTACCAATAACTTTAAATTAGACTTATTTGCCTCTAATGCTTTCAAAAGTTTCGTAACTTCCTTCGGTAAATTTGGGAAACTTTCGTTTTAATATTAATGCTCAATTGCACGTTTCTTAGAATTTGAACTAGGTATACTTGAAAGATTTAGTTCTCATTAACGTGGCAACAGAATTATGTAATCAACTGTGAGACTTTACGTAACCGAGAATTTTATAATCAGCGTCGTAATTTTGAACCATGGTCAAATGACGTCATCCGAGTTGGCATTCCACTTGTTCAACTTCCATGCGATGTGATTAACTGCCAGTTTTCTTCAAAGCGCAGCACTACTATTCAGAGAATTAGAGACAATTTCTGTGTGAGAAGGACGCGAACTTTATCACTCTACTCTAGTAAAAAAAACTTGGCAATTACCAAAATTTTAAGACGCATTTAATATACTTGCAATTTCAGAAGTGAAGCAAATCAAGCCACGCACATTTCAGATTCTACCACAGATCTCTTAACCCTTAATTGTTTCCGGCATATATGCACGTCTCATTTAACAGGTGCGTTGAGTGCCTCTGTGGTGTATATACGTTTTTCAGGAATTAGATTCCTTTCTTTAAGTAAAACTATTCTGAAAGCTTTGGAATCAAATAAAAGGGCTTGAATGTTTGTGAAAAATTCTCATTTCGGAGAGAAATTTGCTTGCTTGTGCCTTTTCATTCCACCCTCAATAGGCCATATACTCGCGCCTATGCAAAAACTAGCACTGGGGAGCGAGTCGCGGAAATTTTATTTGGAACTTAAAGGGTTATATATACAATATACCGAGAAGTATATTGCATCTTAAGAAATGACCACTACCCAATCTAATTATAAAAGTATGACTACAAAATTTTGGTAAGAAATATGGCTTGTGGGCTTTGGAAAGTTCAAATGGATATATTGAGTTACTAATCTTATATTAATACAGTTTTTCAATGATTAATTATAATTTTAGTACATCGAAAGGCTTTAAAAAGGGACCGAATTTAAAAAATGAGTTCCGTGCAGGTGAGTGAGCGATTTTGGAGTTTATTGGCGCAAGAGCCGATTTCGGCTATACTGCGCCAAACATTTGTTTTAATATCTGGTCTAGACGGGAAGAGAAAGAATGAATTAAATGACAAGAAAGAAGGTCGAAAATAGAGAAGGATCACTAGGGTCAGTTTCGTGCAGGATTGTAGACTTATTCCGCTCTTAATAATGATGCAGAAGCCAGAACGAGAGAAGGCTACGTAAGAGTTTCATTAACCACTTGCGCTGGAAAGACGTGCAACGCACGTCGTAATGCTTTTGTCACAGAATTGCCCCGGATGTGGTATGCACGCCATCATACGATTGTTACAGAAAAAGAAACTACCGTTCTGGTACACGCGTCAGTGAATGTTTTTGCCAGCGCGAGTGGTTAAATTGCCATCGTTAATACTATGGAGACGTAGCTTTTCTCCTTTCAGTTGGAAAAGTAAAGAATTAACAGTCACCAGTACAAAGTTGTATACACACCGAATTTAAAAAGATTCTACACTTGCCATCAAGAAATGTTAAAGTTATATTGGAACCATTTCTACTAATACAACACTAGTTTCTAACAAATCTAGTTTTGTCTTCCCAAATCCTACTGTACGCAAGATGTTCAATTTTACTATAGATTCATATTATGCATTTCTGCTTAGTGCGTTCCATAGTCGCGTCTCTCCCAAGCTTTCTAATAGTTCTGGATTTTGATTAAGTGTTTACTTTTTATATTAAAAAGGCAAGAGTTTTCTTGCAAGTGCTTTTCTCATTGAAATTTAACTGTAGATTCTTTAAATTTCAAACTGCAATCATGAGTACCAAGTAACACAGATAAAAACTTAAGCCTCGAGAGCTATATATATATATTTGTGAAAAACCCCAAAAGAAATTCAAAATTTAATTAGTCTTGAAAGAGAATGGAAAAATGTTCCATTTCTTGAAGCAAAGACAAATTTGAGCGATTGAATATGTATACATTATGACAACGTTAGACTTTAAAAACTTTCGGTGGTTGCTAAAAAGGAGAGAGTTTTAAACTTGAGGCCTACATTATTTCTCTAGTAACAAGTTAGTCTTAATCTCATTAAAACCTGCCGCATTCAGAATCTTACGGACGTGTAGAAGTTAAATTTGAGTTTGTCGTCCCTTAATGCAACACGAAACTAAGATTCCTAGTATTATCACATTGTACTGTATATTACATTTCCTCGGGAAAACTACAAAGACATTACAGTGCATACAAAAAAATTTAGCGAGACTTCTATTTGTTCAAAAATAGGCTAACCCTATCAATTGTAGAAGTTACTGAAGTACACACAACACTGAAAGGGACCTTGCATTTTTACCATGTGATCCATTACTTAAATGCAAAGTAAGATTCACGAACTACAAAAGAGAGAGAAATGACCCAATATTAGAAATATAGGTTTAATGTATTCCACGGAGAGCTTTAATATTAGTGATACAAGTAGTTATGCACAGTCGTGTTCCTTTGGCTAGGATATACTAGCCATTAGAATCTTCTCCATTAGAGATAAATATTCTTGGATATAACTTCAAATAGATTACCATACAATAGATTGAGATTAAATAAACCACAAGACGCAGAGCCATTTCTTAAAAATTTCCTCGAATCTCATCCTAAAATTTGATGCAAACGAAGATTTCCCTTTTCTAAGCGACCAAAAAACTAAACAAAAATATATCAAGATTGTAACTTCCAAAACATGCCTACATGTTTGACGCTTTTCCAGGGGGGAAGTGTTTACAAACGCAAGAGAATGTTGTAATGAATAATTATGCAACTTGGTTTCTTTCAGAAACTTTGATGAAATTAATCCCATTAAAACTGGACGTTTACTTAAATAACGATTTCAATAGAGTGATATCCATATCATTGGATGAGACTTTGTTTTGTAATTTTGCCAATATATAGCTGCAAAAACAGTCTTTCGTGTTGTATAATCTAATAAGCAGAGTTTATATTTCTTAAATTTTATGGCATGTGTGATTAAGTGCAAAATTCTTTGAAACAGTTCGATTTAAAACTCGTCCAAGATGTGCAATAACTTAAAAATTTAATTTCAAGAATCTAGCAATCCGAAAGCAAATATGAATGTCTTTGTGAAATGTCTGATTCAACCGATCGATGTTTTATGACCACCACTCTAGAAAGCAACGCGAGGGCTCTTAATTCTGTCAAATGACGAGGATTACACCCAAGTTACTACCTAGACTTGCACACGACGCAACGAGTACATTTTGAATACACACATTTAACGGCCCCTCGCCACGGTGGTCATTAGGATTGGAACGTAGAAGCTACGAGCTCTTGACTACCGCGGTCATTGAATCGACAAGAGAGAAGTACCCAGGCTAAATTTAAGTGTATAACCCAACGAAAGGTGCACTAAACATCAGCACCATTTCTATCGGATCATATAGAAATGTTTCAGGTAGATTTCGACCTTAAGCGTCTTGGCAAATTTCCTCTAGACCAGTTAATCATTCGACTAAATCTTCACAAAAAGGAATTTATTTTACACACTTCTATCATACGAGTCTGCCCGATGTTGCAAACACTTTGAATCATTAATATTTCATTGCTTACGCGAAGATAGCTTTGATAAGATTTTGTATTACACATTGCAACTATTATTATTATTACCTTCAGGACCGGCGAAAGGAAAACAGCGTTTCCCCGGGCCCGCACGTTCCGAGAGTATACACCCGCACGGGACCGAGTGAATTTCCCTGCTAAGCCCAATTTCATTTAAAAATTCCATACAAAATCTTAAATGCAATCAAATACTGTAAAATTTACATTTTACCAACATTGATAATATCTGAATATACAGCACAAAAATTTTCGCTGTATTTTAAAAAAAATTTGTAATTGTTTTTAAAAAAATTTTCATTAAGAAAAGTACTATTTTCACCATGATGATTAAAATAAAATAGACTCAAAACTTACAAAATACCATCCGGCAAACACCAAACGATAAATTTACTCAGATAAACTTGTGGCTTGAACTGATACAGATCTTAAATGCAGCGTTTTTTTTGTTTTAATTCTTATGCTTCTTGCTTTCTTAGTATCACATTAGTATTCTGTTTTTGGCAACTCCAAATGAGACAATGAAAAAATAGTTTGTTCTCAATTAAAATTGAGTTGGTACAAATGGGTTCTTTTCCGTTAAAAATGAGTCATCGCGTTTGTTCCAAGATCCAAGTTTTTAAATGTCTTTGAGTGTTAAAATTATTGATGTAAATATTAACCATAAAATAATGAAATTATGAATACCCGATTCTTAGTAAATTAATAAGCTTTCCATCTTTTCCCAACTTAGTCAAAATATAAACAGAAATCCAGAGCGCAATAAATTACGAACCCTTAAATGCCCGATTCTCTAGAAAAATCTAAACACAGGTTCAATTGTTACCATTCGCAAAAAAATCCCGGATCTAGTTAACAATGAGTCGAAAGCACATACTGAAATTTAAAGTTTTGTGAAACATTAAAAAGGGAAGGGGGTTTAACTGCTATCTAGTGCCTTGTAAAAATTTATGAAAGTCTCAAACCGATCACCCCGGTGTAACCATGGGCCTCAAAAAAGGGAAAGGGCAATAGCATACGATACCGTGGGCCCTGGAGGAAGAAACGCAGGATCCCATGTGATCATGGTGCTGAACGGGTTAACATAATTGTATTCGTTGTTACAATCCGATTCAAAGCTCGTTTTTTTTAAATAGAGTAATATTTTACAACTTTTACAATACTTGATCAAGCGAAGTAATTGTATTAAAATTTAGATTCTGTCCAATGAGAAGGCTTTTTAGAATATAAGTATAAATATTAAGTTCAGTTTTTAATTAGTATGATACAAAGTTATATCTGATCTTAAAAAATCTGTATGCAATCCCCCCCCCCCAACTCAAACGAGAAAGATTAGGAAGTTTTGTCACCTTCAAGTGATGGGATAGTCTTCATACGGTTTCTCGTTTTAAACTTCAGTTAAATGCATCAGAATGATTACGAATATGAATTACAATTTAATTGGTAATAAATATTCGAAAGGCATTGTATATACTCTATTCATGTATTTCCAAGGAAACTGATTGTAGATATTTTCTTTCGCCATAGCATATATAAAAATTAAAAGCCCTTATACTTGAACGGATAAATGCAAGATATTAAACTGAACAAAATTTTCAAACTAACGGAAGTTCCCAGATGTATCGTTTATAGCTTGAAGAGTAGACGAGAAAATGTCAGAATCAGATTCCACGTTACTTTTCATCAATAAAATAGTCACTATTTCGAGATAAATTTCTAAGGATTTATGCTACTTTCAATAGAAATAATGCAATACCATTTTTATGCAGTTTCAAAATTACTTCCACTAGACAGTTTTTAATCAATATTCATTTGACAAACACGTTGCCGGAGTATTAATAATTTCATATTACACACGTTTTGGCTACTAGTACATTAAGGATTGCGTATCAGTCGAAATTTTATTTCCTCCCCCAAATAGTTTGACGTGCAATTAAAATAACGCCTTAATCGGCCGAACAAATTTGTCCATCTAGTGTAGTTTGACAAATACATACATTCTTTCTGAATTTTATATTTAATTCAATCTTCATACAAAAAGTTTTAATATTTAATTATGGAAAAATCTAACACCATCTTTAGGGCTATATAAATAAGTCTGAAATAGCATGCAAATTGGTGACAAAACTTTAAATCCAAGATCCGAGTTAATTATTCATCTAAGAATAGTCTGTGGCAACATGTTTAGGGATAAGTTATGAAAGTTGAAAGTTTAAAATATAATTTCAGATGCCACCCATGCAAAATCGTATTGCAACATTTTAGATGGCATTCGGGCAATATTACGAGTTTATAATGAAAAAATTCTTACAAAATCAGCCGTCGAGAAGGGAAAATTTCTTTAAGAGCACAATACGGAACCCAATATGTGAACTGCACTATAAAAATAGCCTTAAGCGATGTAGATACAATGGATTGAAATTAAGAGTAATTTAGAACATACCTGGTCGATTCGAGTCAAGAGAATGTAAGCGAAGTATGGTCAATAACTAGAGTTCATTTCTATTCCATTGTTTTAAAAGTATTGCAAAATTGGATTTCTTTGAATGTCTATATTTGTATCGCAAGAGACTAGTCTTATTAATTTTGCTTTTAAGGATAAATTTTCTGACATAGTCATCGTTAAAATACCAAAAGAATTCGTATTAATTTACAGATTCAGGTTATCGCGCTTGCGAGACATTTCAGAAGTGTAGAGAAGACCAAGACATACGCTTACTCTTATGAAAACTCATCTTTCAGTTAACAGTGTATTTATATAATTACGTTTTTCGCACTAGAAGCAATCAACAATATTACAAAGAAATTAACTTTGTTTATAACAGGACTCTCTGTAGTGGTATCGACTAGATTGAAGTGGGTAAACATGCCATCAAATGAGGCATTTGAATGAATTCAGATAGAAAATTCATATTAACCCGGTAAAAATTTAATACGCCAGTAAGTTTACTTTGCGATACAGATTTCAGTAATGCATGGTATTGTGTTAGACTATTAAATATGAATCTACTCGTTTTCTACCTGGCGTGCTAGACTGATCACCGATTAAAAAAATCATAGTAATATTCCCAGAATTTAATACTTTTACGTGTCCTGAATGCGACACTATTTGAATAAGAAAATTATAGTCTTAACTCGTAAATGCATAGTGTTTGAAAAAATGCATAGAGTGATTAATAGGCTTTAAATACTCAATTGGACTCTGCATATAAAATAATTATAGAATTTCACAAACTCTGAATGTTTATTGTAAGCATAAAGTCAAATTACCTTAATTGGCTCTTTTACAAGCATGAGATTTAAAATATAAAGTTTAAACTAAAAAGAATCGGTTCTTAAAGTTTTACATTTGTAAGAATCTGTTTTAACGTGTCCAACTTCCGATCTTGTTTGTGGTGTAGTTTATTCTTTCTTGAAAGAAATGGGAATGAAACTGATGGTATTATCCCATTATACAGTACAATTGAAGTCTCAATTAGAAAGATTATCCTTACTTAAAGGACTTTGAACTAGTGATAAATAGCCTAATCTTTCAAGATTCAACTTGTGGTATTGAAGCTTTAGATACACAGTTTAAAGTTCATGCACATCAAAGTACATTAATCTTAAAACCCAAACGAATAAACATTGAATTATGTACTTCATTTCTCCTTTACAGACACGCATGATAAGATAACATTCATTGAAAGTGGATATAGCAATTAGATGTCGGGTTAACGAAGCAATATTAGCGTCTCATTCAGAAAGACTATTTTTATTAGAAAAACCAAGACTTGCAACAGAATTTAAGTGCAAGTTCAGATGAAATGTTCAATGAACGAGTTAATATTAAAGTCGCACTGTTCAGCTACACGAGGGCTTTTTGGCGACGGACCTTATCATTTTGAACCATGGTCAAGTGACGAGGACGACCCCCAAGCAGGCACCCCTCTCCTAACTACCACATCAACGGGAGGACGTTTGAGCTCTCCACAGATTTTCCGTGCATCGCTCCCCTGCACGGTGGGTCTTTAGCGGTAATGGGCTCGAACTCTCGACATGCCAGCCACGACCCGATACCTTGACCACTAGGCTACCACGGCCACTCTGATAAAATGTTTTAATTTTGCACTGTCCCGATTAGTCTGAAGAATTTTTCCAATTTCCTTGTCCAGTGGAAATTAGGAATTCAAATTAAAAGAATGAAAAGTGCAACCGATCCCGCAGAAGAATAAAGGTATAGGAGAAATTCATTAAATGTTTGATTTATTGAGATGTGTTTAAAAACGAGACTTTCTGACGAAAAGCCATGTAAATTAAGAAAATTTAATACCGATAAAATCGTAATGCGTAGAGTTTTTCCTTGCTAAATCCTTGAAATCAAGTGAACGTAGAATTTAAATAGGTTTGATTTAACTGTTGCAAAGAATATAAATTATCGGAGAATTTTAAATTAAATCGATGCATCTTTACAAAAGTTTTCAATGCTTCCAACAATTTTTTCCCCGCTCAACTGATGGAAAGAACAGTTACGTTTGAAGCCTGCTCCATTTAGACGTTACAGATGGAAAGAATTGGCATTCAAGATCGGTGTTTCTCATTTTAATCTGGAGACTTGTCTATTGCTTAAGGAAACATACCAAATCAAGAACGTAGTACAATCCGCTGGACGATTAGTTTATATTCAAGATTGAGTTCTCTTTACAGATCTTTGATTTTCTTTACTTACAACTGATCAATAATAGCAAAGCTATTTGCTTAAGATTTATTGTGATCAGTTCCATTAAACAAGAGAAAGTTAAGTAGTTTTTTTAATCTAAAGCTGCAGAAGTTTATATATATAACCTGTCGAAAGACTCCATACACAAGATAACTTATTTAAAAATAGAATTAATGCCTTGCTTGAGGGGCGATAATTAATTAAGCGATAATATACATTTATTAGTTATGCTACATCTATCAATGTTAAATGTAATAAAAATTAACCAATTTGCGATTTTACAGAAACTACACGTTTAAACAAATCGACAAAATAAAGTTGCATACTTAAGTCATATGCACATTAGACTTTTCTGAATTACGAGTAGAAACAAATGGATGTATATATATCACCAGTCAATATTCAAGAATTAGTTTGTATAGAAATTAAATTAAAGCTTAATAAGCTTAACAAAATTTGCTTTTGAATTCCAACGAAATAAAAACTTACACATCGAACATTTTCGTAGGATTCTTCAATGCGATTGAAGCAGATACGTTTGTATTCTTTACGTTAATTAGTAAAAGAACAAGTCTAAATTAACTTTATTGCTCTCCTCCATGAGCAGCAAATTCAAAGTTACAGATTATACGTGTATCAACTTATGCTGTAATTCAGTTCAATAACGAGTGTCCTGAAAGCATTATAAACATTTCGTTATATTGGTGTCATAAGAGCGCATCTATTCAATTCGACTGCTACATCCGGTTGAACTCTTATTGATCAGATTGATAAAGTTTTGTTAATGACTGCTATACACTGGGAAAATACATTTGGAAACAATAGTTTCCAAGTTTCAAGAATTTGAAATTATCTTACAATTAAATTAGAATTGCCTACTTTAACAAAGTAAACTGAAAAGATTGTGTTCAATATTCAGAGAAGAGAGTATGCAGAGTAATAATTCCGTATAGCTTGTATCCAATAAATGTTTCCTAAAACATCTTTTGTAGCGTCAAAAGCTATTGTAATTCAGCAGAAATCATAAGGACATAGACAACTATACTTTGAAATAATCTAGATAAAGTGAGCGATATTTTCTTTTGAGTGAGTGATTATTAATGTCGCACTGTTCAGCTACACGAGGAGGATTTTGGATTTTCTTGTGGGACTCTTGGTTCAAGGAGTTAATTATTCAAACAAAGATGTCTAAATTTATCGATGTAATGAAGACAAATTACTTGTTCAATTTGTTGAAATGCTATAAATTAAAAACTGAACTCAAAGTTTCTAAAAAGGCTTTTATCCTTAAAAGTACATTCCATAGAAAGTTTGGAACATACAAGCTTATCCTAATTAAATGGTAATTTATATGTACCATCGCATGCCCAGTTGGAACTAGTTATATGTAGTTTGTACCTAAATTTAGAATATTAAACCTGAACATTTCACTACAAAACTTGGTACTTTAAGTAACACACATATTACAAAAAATTTACTAAAGTATTCACTTATTTTTAACTGGCACTTGCATCAATTCATTGCAAGCTAATTTCTACGTTCCAATTGTTCCACATTCAATTGAATATCCGACTTAACGAACAATCTCGTTTGTATTATACATGGGATAAAACTGCACAAACCGTCGTTATTAGTTAAGACGACAAATAAGAGTTACAGGAAAATGTCAATCTTTTGGTAAAGTAAATACAAGAATTCATTAGCAAAATGCTTGGAAGAAATTTAAGTGTGGCAATAAGAAAACTTGCATCTCTGAAATTGGGCTTGGAAAATCTTCAACAGCTTAGTACTCGTAAGTAATCACTTGTTTGAAGTCTACAAACCTTGTTATGCAATCTCTTCCAAAATGTTAGAGTAAAATTATTTCTTGGTCTAATAAACAAGAGTTTTTCTAAAAAGACCGGTTTCAAAAGCCCAAGGAGTTTTCTCGATTAAAAGAAATCAAACTATTGCGTGAGAGTCATGATAATCACTATACAAGCTGCATTTCGACTTATCGTATACAGACATTCAAGCAACATCTCTTCAGAGAAATGATCAATTATCGATGCATTCCACGTGGAAGCGTAATGTTAATCTATTATATCAAATAAAGCATTTGGTTAGATTGCCTCGGGGTTATGTTAAAGGGGTTGTGCTCAGAATATAATTACAAATGTCCTTCAATGCCACCATTTGTTAAAAATAAGCACATTTTCGTGAGAAGCAAGTTCCTTGCTTGAAATTGCCAACCAGTTATATATAACTAGTATTTAAATAAAATAATTTCAAACCTGCAAGTCTGTACAACTTTACCTTGAAAAACTCGTCAATAATTTAGACACAAAATAAATTTCAGATCTCTCTCATTCGCTATAAATTTTTTTACAAGCGTATAAATATAACGTAATTAAAAAATTTTAAGTCTCCTCTTCAAATAGCCATTTTATAAAACAAAATTGGCTGATAGTTTTACATTTGGTCAATTTATCACTACATTTTAATTACCTATGATAATATCTTCTACGTTTTACAGAAGATACTTACGATGCCTGACTATTACACGATTCAAGAATGAAGAAACTCATTTTATGTAACAAATTCCGGGTTGAATTTAAGGAAAACTAAATTTCTTTTGGAATTTTATTTGTTGTGATAAATACAGGATTGATATTCTGTATACGAATACAACATTAAAAGACAATCTTTATGTATAGTGTCTGCAATTCTGTAGAGCTTTAAAAATTGACAACTGTTCTGCGCTTCAAGCTCTAAAGAGATTTTATCTGCGCATCATTTCTATTTTTTCTTAGAAGTTTAAATTATTTACATGAGGACATACAAGGATTTATGAAGTAATCTTGCTACCAGAAGCCTCTGCAGACGTTTTTACTTAAAACCATTAAACATTTTACAAAACCAAGATCTCAGAATTACCAATATAACTTTAAATATTTGAAGGCGATTTAAGGACTACTTTAACGTTGATGAGAATTTTAACCTGTTTGAGGATATATTTCAAGTTAAGTAAATTTCACACATCTAAACATGGGGGTCAAATATGTTGAACGCTGTTTCATTTAGTTTGAATTTTACTCTATAAGTGTACAAGCTTTCTACGAGTATACACGAAACTGATACTTGATATGTCTTTTTAATCTGAATATTTACAACTCTCAATATAGCAAGTAACTAGTAAAAATCAGTAGAAACTTCTGCGAATGAAAATGTCGAGATTAAATTATGCAATTTATTGTCAATACACATTGATTTTTGTGTCAAACTAGAAAATCTTATCTAATTGTGTTTATTTTAATGTGCAACAATCTAGAATTCCAAGTTAATTCTGTAGAAGTCTCGTATCTAGTTTTTAACTGCTAAAAAGATTCAAAGAAAAATGAAAATATGTTGAAATAGTACGAAAATATATCCAACAAATCTTCAAAACACAGAAAAAATTTTGTAGGATAATTCAGTTCTCACGAGAACTGAAAGTGTTAATCTAACGAAGAGAACGTTCATTATCAGAGGGACATCAGATCTCATCGATTTGATATGAAGATCAAAGTGCCAAGGGCGTCTGTCATCCACTTTGGTATCACCATCACATCAGATTAGACAAACCGAAAAAGTCATTCTTGGAGGGAAATGCTGAGCAGTCGAGATTTATTCGTACAAGACCTTGCCCAAAACAAATTTAATCAGTAAATAAATAGCACAAGGAAAGTTGGTTAATATTGATAAGTGGAGAATATTTATTTGAACAGACAAGGGAATTGGATATATAACATAACTTTTGAATTAAATCAGTCTTCAAAAACAAATATTCTTTAGTATTTTACAAATTATATTAATGTTTTAGATTTACAGAAATTCCTTCCCTAAACAGAGTTATTTTAATGACATTGAAATACTCTAACTGCAATATTCTTGGGGAAAAAATTAAGTTCTTAAATTTCGCTGAAGAAATCTTGTTTCTAAAGGAGTTTTAGACCCATCTTTGCATTTCACTAAAACTAAGCTCTGTATTAAAATATCCATTTCGACCTATAGTAACACAATACTCATTGTGAAAAATTCCGTTCAATTTTGGAAAGAATTGGCTCAAAAGTCCAGTAAAGATAAAAACCACTTTAAGATTTAATATTAGTGAGAGACCATTCATCTGTAAAAATTAGTTTAGACAATTCATTCAATAATCTTCCCATTAGGATCTTTTGTTAAAGTTAATCTTTAGTCGCTTATTTCAACTACACGAGTTTGATAACGATTAAGGTACTTCATGTCAGCCATTCGATCAATTAAGCCGACACAAGATCTTATTGCATATCAAATCGATTCGAGAGGCAGGTATCGTAGTTCAAGCTTTTATTGTGAGATTTTTTTCCCTTGTGTAAATAAAAAAATAGATTCCACTTAAACTACACCTACAGTAATCCGAAAACTTAAGGACGAATGTAACTGTACTATAGAAAATTTATAAACAAACTGCAGTTCCAAAATGTTTCCAAGGGGAATGTATGCTTCAAGCACTGTAAAAAAAGGTCCAAGGTTAACTGTAAGAAACTAAATGAATGTAAAACTAGGATACTTTAGAGAAATAATTCCATACCCAAATTAGCTTCGATATATGTAGGTCACTGTCATTCTGAAGTCATAAAAATTAAACAGGTTAGTATTTCGGTTGAGCTCTTTATATCGTTAACTAATCTCTAGGAAAAGAACATTTTCCAGCAACCTAATTTCAAAATCGCCTTTCCGTCTAACTTCAATTTTCTCCATGTCTCCCAGAAATTCAAAAGGTGATTTGAAATAGCACACTATAATTACTCTTAAGAAATTCATTAAATACACTAAAAAATAGTAATTACATACGATGCATTTTTTTCATTTAGTAAAAATATTAAACAGAAGTTATCGTGAAAAATCTACGATTAAACTCATCAAGTTGTTTTAGTTCTTTAATATGCGGTTATTTTCGAAACCATTTACAGAAATTGTTTTTTACAGGAGACTGCTCAAAAGAACTGGCAATGCCTACAGCTTTGCCAAACCTGCAGGCTGTTTAAAAAGCTGCACAACCTCATTTCTTATCCACGTGTTTCACGTAGTTGAGAGTCAAAATAAAAATAACCATTTTTCTAACTTCGCTAAAACGTGAATGCATTTCATCCGCTTCTTGAATGAGAAGTTTGAGAGAGAGAATCTCGTGTTTTGAAAGTAAACAAAAACATTCGACTTGATCCCTTCTTAAGCCATTTCCGTGTTAGAAATTGGTTAACAAGTTAAATGCTAAAAATTAAATTTATATCTTTGGTTTCTTGAGCGGTTTTGAATGTTAGAAGTCAAATGCCTTGGGTGTGAATAAGTTTACACAAACTGACACACAATTCCCATCTGAAGGTTTGTTCTGCAGATCAAGAGTTGATGCCTTGTTACGTGCATTGAACTAATAGCTTAAGATAGGGGTGAGGTACATTTATGTGCTTTTAAGTTGACAGTTTAATTTTTAGTGACAGCGCTACGCGAGTCCGTTTCGGAGAAAAATTGAGTGAAGTTTAATATTAATTTCTATAGCGTTAATTGAATGTAGTATTAATAGCAAATTTCAACGAAGTTTGAAACAGCAGGAGTACCAATTATTGTAAAATGGAAGATGTATCAACAAATAATTCCCTGAAAAATTAAGATCTCGCAGAATTTTTGGAGGCAAATTTTAATATTGATGCAACTAATAGAAAGTCATGCCTGAAAGTATTAAACAAAAGCCGAAAAGCTTCCGATCTCGCCCGAGAGATGTCATTAGTTTGATACACTAAAGAGTAATTGAGCGAGTGGTATTCAATCATTCATAATCAGTGTTTTTTAATATAACATAGGATTTTTTTAGAAGTGAAGTCGGCATAGAGTCTAGTTAGGGTCTAGCAAAATAGTTTTAAAATGTTTATTCAATTTTATAAATTCTAAAATGGCCTGCAATTAAAATAGAGGCTTTTGTTATTTTAAAATGGTTCTTGTAATACTTATCAGATTCTACTTCTCGGCAATTATACAAGAGCTTCGAGGCAAGATTTCTCTATAGTATTTAAAACTTTTTAACCGCTCTATTCAGGTTGTCAAATGAAAAAATGCTATTCGAATGAGATCAATCTCTTTTCTTCAGGTTGATATGGTTAAAATTGGACTTTTATCTTTGAGTTATCAAATTGATTATACAAGAGCAAAATAAAAACAAATAAGTATACGAAAATTAACACTCATCCTAAGCTTTATCACGAAAGAGAACAAGGTCAATCCACGTTAACGTTGGATTTGCGGAAGATCCGAGTTCATGGGATACATACAAATGATACAATAAATCTCATCATTTACAAAAAATCCATAAGCCAACTGTAACCTTGTGCCCTTAGAAATTCTAATGGATTTTATACAATATATCTATAGGATCATTTCTTTGCACCTGGGAGCGCCAGAAGCTAAAGTGGTCAAGGTGTCCTATTCAAGGTCTCTTTATGAATTCAATGCAAGAGTTTGAAAATATTGTCTAACCGATTTTAGGCCGAGTTGCTTTTGAGATTAGGAAAGTTAAATTGTGGGAATCAAGACTACACACACTTCAAATAATTACCAAGCGATTTAATTCTAATTGCTTAAGGAATAGAAGTTTCCCCACTCGTAACCAAGAAATATATATACATAAAGCTATATTTGAATATAAGTGTTATGCAAAATCTATAGTTTTCTTGCGTATATGGAACAAAAGTAATTGAGCTTGTATATTAATGATAGTACACGAAAACCATCAACTCAAATTGAAAGATTTTCTTTTTCTTTGGCAATTTCTTTGATCTATTTTATCAATTCCACAATTCAAAAAAGGTGTCCGATCGCTATTATACGTTCAAATAGATAATTTGAATGTTATGTCGAGCAGTAAATAGATTATTCAAAAATGTAAAATTACGAGCCATAAAACACCAAAATATTGGAGTGTGCTGTGGTACTTTCCATTTTCCCCTTTCAAAAATATTACTCTAGTTACAGATATTAAACATTCGGTGCTGTACATTCATTACATTTGCGGTGTAGACTAGCGTGACAAAAATATCTGTAGCTATACGAAATGTTGTAAATTTTCGTATAAAGTAATTATTGAAAAATTCTAATATTTCTATTAAAATTTATAATACAAACTGAAAATAAACTATATACACATAAGCTATGTTTTTTAAATAGTTGGCGACTAATTTAAAAAGGTATCTGCAGTAGTTTTTGAAAGGAAACTTGGTATGTATAATGAAATCCCTAAATTATTCCCGACAAATTGAGGGATTTCATAAATTTTTTGTAACACTTGTAAATTGTAACGAATTGAGATAAAATTAATAGACGAGCAGTTGAAATGGAAAAACTTCCATGGGGAAAATTGTTGCACATTTATCAAACTCCTTTACTAGCTTGTGAATTGATAAGCGATGTTCTGCAAGTTATTATTTACGATAATCCTTGAAAGTGTACGAAAGACTGTAAACATTCAAGTTTGAAGAATGGATGAAGACTTCAATTTGTTACGATTTGCAAGAGTCAAGATATTTAATGTCGAGATTATACTTGATAAACAGCGCTGAAATTAACTACGGAAATCCCCCCCCCAACAAATATGGAATTCTAACTTCATTGTAATAACTACCATAATGTAGGTCTAATATCTCTTCAACTGCATTAATCAAAATGAACATTAGTTTTGCGGGGTATTACAGTAACAGAATGCAAGACTTCTGGCGTCTCTTAATCTCTTAAAATATACAGAGGGGGAAACAATTCTACTATTGTTCAAAAAAAAAAATGGCCGAGAGCATACCATTAGAAATGGTAGTTTTTTCTGGAAAGTTATGAAACGTCTAGTTTCTGCTTCATCTTTCATACTAATACTTTGACAGGTTTACTTTCATGCATAACACAAGAGCTTGCGGCGCAGCAGGATTGCAAAAATTCAATGTCAAGAACCCAGCATGAAACTTATGAACAGACATGATCTTTTGAAGACCTGGATTCTTACACAAGTTTATTCCAAGTTCAAGAGCTTACGATTAGATATAGGTGTAGCATTTCATCCGTAGAACAAGTACAGTTTGCCTACTAGATTCCTTTCCAATAGCAAGGAAAAGGAGGGCTATATATTCTTCAGTAATACAAGTCGATTTTTATCTCATTCTAAAAATAAACGTTGTATTTATGTCTAATAACGCACTTGAAACAATTCCCATTAACAGGTAATTGGGACAAAGTTAGAACTTCAACTTTTACTCTCAACTCAAACTGGGTTTCATATTAAATTAGATAGAACAAGTTATATGCCTGACCTTAACTGCAATTTCGAATGTTATCCGACTGAACTATAAACCCACTCGGGAATGTGGCAGAAACAATGGTGAAGTGAAAGTAATTGTTTTAGTATATTTCATGAAAAGATCAATGCCAACGAAACGAAAGGGGGGCAAATAAGATTTTTTCAAAGAATACCAATCGACAATTGTACTAATTAAGATTAGATGTATAAAAAATTTTGTTTTAATTTCAAAATCAAATAACAAATTTGGAAACTAATGCTTTTAGAGAAGCAAGCAAATGTTTCACAATTTTAAGTACAAATTATCAGTTTTCCGTAACACTCTAGTAAATTCGAGATGATAATTGAATCTTGACGCATGTACTTGTGATAAGAGAACTCAATTCGATTCTATGCTTGGTTTAGCATTTTGCTAGTTATATCTGAACTGATAATTCTATAAGCGTTATCCGAAAAGAAATATCACAAGCATGTACTTGCATTTTGAACCCGAAACATTTTGATGAATAAGGAAAATTAGTTTTATGTTTGCTTGCAAGAGAAAATCTTCCAAATTCAGAAAGTTTAAAATCTAGTAAAACATAGTTTAGGAATTCCTAAAAAGGTAAAGGCTAGCTTAATAAAATACAAATTCTTAAAATATAATATTTGATTTAAAAGAAACACGATCTTTGTAATTGCCCTTATACTAGCTCCTCTTTTAAGATTATAAAAGATCACTGTCTACAGTATTCAGGAACAAAAAATTTTTAAACATTAAATACTCACGGCATTCTAAGTGTATTCAAGATCAATCTAATTTAAAGCAGCTGGCTAAATAAATTTGCAGTTTACACAGAGGCAAATTTATTTTTAAAAAACTATTTTTTATCGAATTGTATTTTGCGTCAGAACTCAATTGAAATACTAAGCACGCTAAAAGTGAACGCTTTCTGGATTCAAATAATCACAGTATAAGTATTCAGGTGAACATTTAAATGAATCTCATTGAAGAACAAAAATCATTTTATTTGCGCGAAACGAAGTAGAATTCAAATTAGAATCACTGTACAATTCAAAGATTTAAAATTTAGATGAATTCCCAATGGTTTTCGCCTTTGGATATGTTAATTACTGAAAATTGTATTCCGATACCAACAAAATATCAAACAAATATTGGTAATTCTTTTACACCAATTATTGACGGAAAATTAAGTCATAATGTATTCAGTAAAATGCATTTTCATGCCTAACAACTTATAAATGTTGAATTACAAATTTTGAATTGTAATGCACAAGCGACATTAATCTCGAGAGTTTGATTGGAAGTCAATTTCATTCATTATAAAAATATCCAAGTCTCTTCGAAAAATCCAAAATTAAATATTTATGTTTTAAATTAGAATTGTCAAAAACATCAGTTGATAACACGCTAAACTTATAATTTAAATACCAAAGCTTATTGAAAGTCTGCTTATGAAACTAATTTGTTCCACTAATCAGCAACAAACCCATTCAAAATAATTTAAAAGCAATTAACTTTATATTCGTATCTCTTTGTATTGAAGAAAGAGTATTTTAATTTTCCAAGGCTTAAAATAAAATTAGTTTGTATTGCCCACAACATATTTTTTGAATTTAAAGTTATCTATGATTCTCAAGGAAAAAGCAACCAAATTAAGCAAAATAACCAAGTCAGGAATTGCCGCTGATAGTATTGTTTATGCTTCATAATCAAATATTTGATGGTTATTTTAATCAAGTTATAGATAATCTAATTACTAAATTTACACTACATCAGATTGATATCTCTAAGGTTTTGGCTCCAAGTTATCCATTGATCGTTCCGTGCATCAAGCCATGTAGCAAATCTCTTGCATGCAAAAGCTGCAGGAAAAGCATCTATTAAATCGACGCAAATTTTAAAATACTTGCATAATGCTTATTTTATACACAATACACTTAAAGTATTATGAATTGTTTGCTATTTTATGCGGGAAGATATAGAACAAGACTGTTCGGAATTTTAAGACTACTATGTAATTATAAGCTGATTTTAGTATAGACTACGCTTGATCTAGTTATTTTATGAAACTAAAGTTGTGTGGAAAAATGGGCATAAACAGTAGGAAATTCATGTTATTTTACCAGATTGAAATTAATTGAAACTAAAAGTAACATCTTTAGCGTATTTATAAAAATAAAATTTAAAAGTTACTAGCCAGCATTCATTAAAATTCATGGAATGGAGTGCGTTAAAAGTTCTTTTGGTATTTAAATTTGTAATCCAACAAGAAAATTGCCCCTTTTCTAAGCGAAAGGACTATGTCAATTCATTCACCAAAGGTGAAAACACGATATTGACTTCGAATTCAAGAAGCTTTCATTTTAAAGGATACAGAAATAATCAAACCGTGAAAGTATCAAAAAATCAATTACTTGTTAAACAAGTTTGCAATTTCCAGTAAAACTGTTCTGAAGAAGCTCCGTCAAAAGATCAAAGTTAATTCACTTTAGTTCAGTTAAGAAATACTTTGATAATTATCAACTAGGGTAATTAGAGGCACGAAGTCCTACAGAATATTATAATTTAGAATTTAAATAAATTCTTAGAGAAAAGCATTTATTCCAGGGAAGTGCACTATACAATTTGGAAAGCAACTCGTGATTTAACCTCTAATCATTCCCTTTATCGGATGAAATTTTCCCAATCATTGCATTCTAGAAAATTCTATTCTTGAAAATATGCATGAAGTGCATGTAATTTATGGCACGCATCCTAAAGTAATATTTTGAATACTGTAGATTTCATACTTGTTAATTTCTTTAAATTGAATAAGTTTTTTTCCAGTAAGAAATCCTTAATATTTACATTTTGCAAAAATAATCAGAAGTCGCAAAATCCTAAAAACGAAACAAGAAAATTAAATATATTTCATTAACAGTATTATATATCTATACATATAAGTACAATACCTCGCTTATTTTCGCTTTGAATAGTGTTGGTAACAACGACAGAGAAACAACACCTATCAACAAAAGCAAAAAGCCAAGACATCCCAAAACGATGACGCCAATTTTAGCTTTGGTTACAGTAACAGCCATGTTCAAGTGAAAAACCGTACTCGGGATCCAAAAGAAAAAGTCTACCTTCCACCCAAGAGATATCACGAAGTTTGGAGAGTATCACTATCTAACTTCGTGATGCCGTCATAATCCAAGATTGTCAAGATTAAAAACAAATTTTTTTTCATCATTCGGTTATCGAAAGTTATGTTGATAAATCGCGCCGCTAGCGCCATCTTTGCCGGACAGTAATTCTATTGGTGGCTGACTTAACATTCAGTCTCGAATTTCGAGCTATTGGTCAGCAGCAAAACACGTAACACAACACGTGGTTTGTGCTCACACACAGAGTATCACTTTTTTCCTCTAGTTCAAGAACAGTCATCAAAAGTATGGATAAGATGGAAAGTGAACCGCGAGAGAAACAGGTTCTCACCCCCCCCCCCTTTATAAATGTCGGGTAAGATCGGGCAAGATTTAAGAAATATTAACGACATTTTGTCCCTGTGAGCGAAATACATTAACAGATAACGTGTTTTTTATACACAGGAGCAAAAATGCCAATTATACACCGTAGGGGATTAGTTATTTGTAGTTTTATGGCACAAGGTCCAATCATGGACAAACAGAGTCAAACATACAAGGCAATGCAAAAGTTTAGTGAAAAATTCAAAGCATATTTAAGATAAGATGGACGTAAAAATTTAAGAATCAAAACGAATTTAGTCTATGAATTTCGCTTTGATACTTTTACAAGCCTTTAAGTTTTAAATCGATTTAAAATTTATTCATTAATTAGCTTTTCCTTATCTAGTTAATACGTTCAATAGAAATTTAGAATAAGATTCCTATGGTGCACGATTTAGGAATACCAATTATCCTTACATTTAGAATTTGATATAAAAAAAATTGAATTTAGTTTCAGAAAAGAAACTAGTTCACGAAAATTTGTAACAAAATAAAAACTATTTCAATAGGAAACTGTTTAATATTTTAGTTTAATATATTTAATTTTTTATATAATTTGCATTTTCCCCCGACTACGTCTAGACATTTGCGTAACTGAGCATTGGAAACTTAAATTTTACAGCACAAGTCTAATGAAGGATGAAATCGTTATCTTCTAATCGGTAGATAACGATTCTGCACATTGAAGCTGATGAGCGAAAAAGAAAGCATAACTTTCCTTTGAAAAGAATTTTTCCGAGACCCGATGTGCTTAATGAACTCTAAAATAAACAGTTGACATTACGAATGTTCACCGATATTTCGCCCTTTTTAATCCAAGAAATAATTTTATCCGAGTCATTCACAGCTCTTTAAGCGCTTAATTCTAGGGAACAATGACACGACTCAGTCATGCGAGTTCTATTACGTGATGAATTAATGCTTTCGAAGAAAGCGGGATTGTGGTTAGAACTAAAACGCGGGAAAGATACGAAATGTTTACAACTGAAGGTCATCTGATTTTCATTCTCGTGACACTTTCACATGGTGGGCGAAGGGTCACTTCGAATAAAAAGTAAACATTGTGCGTGGTTTTACGAGTATAAAATGTGTCACTGTGTCAAAGTCTACAAGAGACGGGAAATGACATCGAATGTGCGAAATTATCAGTTTAATCAGCGAGTGACTAAGGGGAATGTTGCAGTCGTAATACAAAAGTTTATTTCCCCATAGAACCCATTCTATTCAAGTAGTTTTGCTACTTACACCGAACTTGGATCGCTTTCCTGCCCAATATATGGAATTAGCAGAGAAGACTCTTATACGGCTCTTCCTATTTTAAAAGAATGGCAGGATTAGCATTTTTTTATATTCATGAAAGTCTGAACAAGAGGCCCTTTGTTTTTATCAGAGTTTTTTTCTGTAGTTCCAATTTTGAATTAAATCTGAAAATGAAAGTTAGTTTTAAGTTCAAATATTGAGAAACAATTTGTGTGTGTAGAAATTTTATATGAAGACATTTTAATTTAGTAGAAAAATATTCCAAGGGCAATTTTTTTCGTAAAAACCCGAGTTTTAATCAGTTGTGAACTTTCTCCAAAATCAGAGGAATACATGCAGAGTTTAATGTTATCTCCTTTAAATCCTCGCGAGGCATTTTGAATGCAAAGAATTGACGATATAATGAATGAATTCTTTCTACATGTTTGCAGAAGAAGCTTCAGGTAAATTGTCCAGTATTAAAAATTTGTTGATAGCCGTGTCCAGTTCTTCCCCAATCAGGGAACTTTCGTTATTTGGGTTGTTTGTTTCGTCAAATACACACAAACTATAAAAGTGAAAAGTCACAGTATCCCATTTATAAATCCAAGCCTTAATCGAGCTTAGCGCAATCAGAATTTTAATTTTTAATGAATATCATTGAGTTTCAATAGAATATTCCTTTAGACTTTATATGAATTGTAGCATTTCCAACTACTTAAGCTGAGACATCACAAACAATTTCAAATTCGTTACATATTTGTTAACATATCAATATTACTGTATTTGAGAATGCAACAGTTTTCTATACTGCCACGAAACCGATTTATACATGTTGACTATACATTGCAAACAATTGCCGACAGTTTTTTCAAAGATAATAAAATTAACAGAATAGTTTGACTTGGTTATTTCTAATTGAACAAGACTCTTGTTACGAAGTGAAAATAAGTCCGAGCTAATTTTGCAACACTGCTTAGGGCTTCAACATGGTTTGGAAAGAACCGATCTTGTGTCGACAGTTTAAATTTAAAATCATGTTTAGATTGTAGTTTAATTTAAGCTATTAAAATGTTATTATAGTTATCCGAATTTCGTTAAGATTATACTTACACTCCAAGATAAGACGTTTAAACCAAACCTTTGTGTCCAAATTCTTATATCCAGAAAAGTAATGTTTCTGGTATTTCATTTTTGAACAGGAATACTAATTCTAAAAGAATAACTAGACATTTAAATGCGAGTTATTGGCGTTTGATTTTAATTTTGCTGGTGCAAGGGCCGTATTTGGTCAAACTTCACTCGTTAATATACCAACAAGAATTTATATTTCTAACTCTTCAAACGATATATCTATACACAAGGTGAAAAGGAATTTAAGTTTGTGGACAAAGATGGTCGAAAACAAGGAATGACTCGAGAGAATCCCGGAAATTCATTACCGAGGTTCACAAAGATTGTAAATTCCAACAAGGATCTTTCCAATGTACCTCTGGTTCCTAATTTTTTTTCTCTGGTATTCGCCTAGATAAACTCAGAGGCGGGTATTTAATTTTGCTCAGAACTACATTAAGCTTACTGTTGACAAACCAGTCATTCTTATTTTATTAAACTGAGGTTAATCTTGATTACCACGAGACTTCGAGTTCTAGTTTGAATAAAATGGATTCTAGTATCCTTTGCTGATCTTCGAAATCGGGATCCGAAAAAATGGCCAGGCCATGGGCCTAGTCAGATTTTAATGCATACTAAAGGTTCTTTGAATGGAGAAAACTGAATAAAATTCTTATATCTGGAATCCTTTATTACCTCTCGATTTATTATCATTTGAATGTTCCAAAAATCTGGGCAAATCGATTCAACTTTTCCGATTTATTAGTAAAATTCTTATTCAAACTGTTAGCAACAGTATGGTTGGGATTAAGAAATGCAGGGAAATTACACTCAAGGAAACTTGGACGTGAAGGTGCTCCAAATTTTTTATTTTACTTTTAAAAAAAATAGAGGGCACTTTGCTGCATCCATTCATGCACTTACGAGAATTCGATAAATAGAACGATAGAAAATTGAATTTTAAGGCGACACGGTACCCTTTTTCAAAAAATTTTTCTGGGGACAGTAATATTAAAAGTAATTTATGTATTTTTTCAGACTATTATTAAACTGATTCTGAAAATAAAAAGTCATTTTAACAAGCCATTAAAAATTTTAAAAAATTTAAAAATTTTGAAGTTTTTTTAAACTCTTATAAAATACACAATTTTTGAAATTTTAAAATTATTTTGCACGAGATTTATATTTCTTACATTATTGCAAACAAAAGTTAGTATGGAATTTTCAAAATCTAGTTCCTTGTTGATTTTTAATAATTTTTTTTCTAGCTAAACCTGGAAAAAACACGAAAAGTTTTAAAATATTAACTTTAACATTTTTTAAAAAAATAACTAAAGATCTCAGACCTAAACCCATACTAACTTTTATGTAACACATATATCTAAGTATCTATAAAAAATTTCAAGACTATCTTGAACAGAAAAAAAGCCTTAGGGATTAGAAAACACTTACATCTTCAAAAATAAAAGTCTGAGAAAAATGCATTTAAAGTTTGTAAAGGCATAAAACAAAAACAAATAATACTTGCAAAGCTCTAAATTTTTAATATATTATTTTACTACTTATATAATATATAAAAACACTATAATTAAATATGATTGAAAATATTTTTACTTATTCAAAATACGTTTTTGCAAAATATCGAAATAGCATTTGTTACGATGACAGATTTTTCAGCATAAAGTTAACATAATAATTTCACAAAAGTTTTAAAACAGAATACACTTATAAAAAATAATGTTATAAATTAAAGCTTAAAAAGTTAAAATCCACCAGATTTGTACATAGCACCTAATTTTTTTCTCGATTTTAAGTCGACGCAATTTAGCAAGTTTTAATTTTTGCTGCACGACTTTAAAATTTGCAGATTTTATTTTATTCCTGAAATAGGTTCTCCTATAATCAGTAAAGTTGGCTAAATGTTCTGATGATAAACTTGTTGTAAGGCAATTAGTATCCTGAAATGTTTTAAGGGCTTTTAATGTTCCAACATTAAATTCAGATATTGCACTCGACACGGCAATCAACACACGGCTCCTAGAAGCTGTATTTTCTTTGGAACATTTGTTCCATATCATCGAATGCAA
Source organism: Trichonephila clavata (assembly GCA_019973975.1). NCBI lineage: Eukaryota > Metazoa > Arthropoda > Arachnida > Araneae > Nephilidae > Trichonephila > Trichonephila clavata. The sequence goes on along the minus strand of BMAO01009694.1, from coordinate 76,277 downwards.
TTATTCATTGGATTTGTGTTAAACCTCTAACACACCCGATTAATAATTCCGTTGAAGCCAATCTTTGATAAATTGACAAAATTTTGGGCTAATATTCTTCATTGATTGGTGTTTTTACCCAATCTTTATGCAAACCTGGTTTCTTCCCACGTGCTAATGATGACTGGTAAAAACACCAAGAGTCGATACCAGAAGGACACTTTATGTTGTGGCTTCTGGTCTGTAGATATGCAATGAAATAAAGTAGCATAAATTGCAGTTTTCATTGCCTCTACATCACCTATATTTTTGCGTATAGCATTAGTGTAGCATCTAGTAAGCTTTTTTATTGTCTCTTCTTTCAAACTGCCGTGTTTCTTCCCTCCCAGAGTTACACCTTTCACTCGCCAATCTTTTACTTTCTGCCTCAAAGCTGTTCCCAATCTTTTGCTCACATGGTTGATGCATTCTTTTTTAACTTGTATTTCACTTCCATAAATTTTTCTTTCTTTTAATTCTAAGAAAGCCTTAGAATCCCCATCAGACAGCAAGGTTGTGTACCGGAAGCCAATGCTCAGATCTTTCCCATAATTTCACAGCTGCATTTACTTCCATTGCACCAGATGATCCGACATGTGTTGCACTACAAGCATCCTGATGTCCTTTATACCAAATACGAAATTCAACACTGTCTTCTCCAAGCGCAAATTTAGTCTGTTCACATTCTCCACACCGCTTTGACATCACTTCGCAGTCGATCACAAAGCTAGTCAGCAAGTCGATAACACATCCTATTCCGATGTTTGACGTGTGCCCTCTTGTCAACCAGCTTCCATCATATGACACTCCAATATCGACGATATCTTTATCATTCCTTGAGCCATTCGCCTCTCTGACATCTTTACGAATATCAAGCAACAGCTGATTGGAAGCAACGAGATGTCCATTCAGAACTTTTGCTTTATAGGAATTAAAAGTTTACTAGACATATTTAAATTCATATGCATGCAGAATTTTTCCAACGCCGAGTACCCAAGTCCCAAACTTAACATACCTTGCACTATTCTCATATTTACATCAAATGGAGCATTAAAAAATTGATGCTTGCCAACATTTGTTATTTGATGTAATTTAGTACCAACCAACTGTTTTGAAGAATATGTTTCACTTTGGGTTTGGTCACAATTAATACATACAACATTCATTTTGAATGCAAATCCATTTCTGTGACCAAAGCAAAGTTTCAAGGATGCACCATGACAAATACTGCATAAAAGATTTGTAAACAAATTACTTAAACATTCAGTATCCACTATAATGTAATTTGGAACATCACTGAAATATTTACTTTTATCTGTAGTATTCTTTCTTGCATTCAAAACACTTGTTTTCTGAAGTCTTGTATTTATATCAGGTAAAGGATGGTCATTAACACTGTCACTTTCAACAGTACTCCATCTTTTAGAAATATTGCTTCTCTTCGCAAGCTGCGAAAGTTTTTTCCGTGGCATTTTCTCAACAGAAAAAACTTAACTTGAACAAAGTAAACAAGCTTTTAAGCTATATAAATTATATGAGAATAAATATTGGATTTGAGAAAGTCCTTTTTTTTTATCAGTTTTAGCTAAGTAACTATAAGCACACCAAAAACTCAAAATGTAAACAAACAGAAGCGATTTCAGTAGTGAAAGTTGAAGTTAATAATCTCTTCTCGGCAAATATCGATTTTATTAAAAATATTAGTAATTAATTAAATTTAAGAATGGAAAAATGCTTTAAAATGAAACCAAAACTAACCACGCCCCCTCAGCTGTCAAATATCGGGTCTGATAGCACTCAGAAAACTTCAAATATCTTAAAAACTAATTGGTTAGCAGATCTGAAATTTGGGGCTGAGATTCCCAATCGTATGGGCTGCAGGAAAAGGCAAAAAAAATTTTTTCGATAAAATTGTCATTTTTACGGTAATGTGTAGCCTTACGATTGTAAACAAATGTGATGCAACTAATTCAGGAACACCTTTACAATAGATAATAAAATACGTATTTTGTGAAAAACTAAATTCTTTATCACATTTTCAAATTTATTGAAAAATCTACACTTTTTGTGCAAAAATAATGGAAAATTTAAATGACAAGTTGCAAAATTTTAAAATAAAATTTTGAAATGTTAATCGTGTCTAGTTTTTCATTTATAATTACTCATTTTATTTCTTAAATTATAAATTAAGGGAATATAGTATAAAGGGGATCTTTATTCTAAATTAAATACACAGCTTGTAAAATAGACGTTTCGTCTTTCCTAACTGCATTTAAATGCTCATGAATAACTATGCTTATTACTGTTTTATTTTTAAATATTCATATGCATGAATACAAAAACATATTGTTATAATTTTTAAAAACAGTTCCATTCAAATTAGACAAATTAACTTTTTAAATTCATCCAAGACCTTTTTGCGTGTGAATTTTAATAAATTATAGTTTAAAAAAAACTAAAGAACACGCTTTCATACAGATTCAAACTAAAAAGTAAAAAATAATTCTTTATATAAAATCATGAACGAGAAAATTAATGTTATTGGAGGTAAAACGTGGGGTGTTCCATAAATATATCAATTGTTATAGTTTCCAACTTTTATTCCGAAATGCCGAGTTAGTGTAAAAATGTAGTACAATGCACCCCACGCTTTTACCCCCAATGACATTAATTTTCTCGTCCATCATTTTATTCTTATACTAGCTGTTACCCGCCCGCTTCGCGGGGTATTTCATGATGTTTTTTAAATTTTTACTACTTATATATATATATATGTATAAATTATTGATATCTAAGTCCTAGCATTAAGAATTCGATTGAATTCAAAAATATACTTATACCTGTAACTGTCACCTGTTGATAAAAAAAGGGCAGAACTCATCTAATTTGTATTTTCTAAAAATCTCTAAAATTGAAGCATAGAATGATGTTTGCTCTTTCGTAACTCAAAAACCAAGTGGATTCCCGCAAAACCAATTTTCGGTGGATCTCTACTCCGTAAATTGAACATGCAAGCCAAATTTCAAGTCTAAATCTAAGAGAAAAAAACCAAAAGTTTTACTATCAATATCCCCGCAATCCCGTTGAGAGCCGTTTTCCTAAATAACCGCTCTTAGCGTATTTCAACTCAACAAAAGAAAAATGCAAACCAAATTTCATTATTATAGTCCTTGTAGCTCGAAAAAAGGAATTTTTTTGTCAATACGTCCCAGTAACCACCTGCAACCCCCCCAGAACTTGATTTGCTTAAAATTTATTCTTAGTGGATCCCTATTCAACAAAAGAAACATGCTTAACAAATTTCAAGTATATGGGTCTAACAATTAAAGACAGGAATTTTTTTTTAACTCCTCTTGACACCTCGCAAACATCTTTAGGTGTCAATTTTAATTTTACTCTTTGTTAGAGGAACTCTATTTCATGAAAGGAACATGCCTACCAATTTTCAAGCAGGATGATCAAGTAGTTTAAAAATGGAAGTATTTATCGATTACGCCTCTTAATCTCCCAAAATTAAACTTGGTAGTTGATATTCGCGAAACCCATTTTGTAGCGGTTCTCTACTTTACGAAAGGAATCTGCTTATCAAATTTCAAGACTGTACGTCTAACAGTTTAAAAATGGGGATAATTGTCTATAACGCCACTTGAGCCCCCGCAACTCCACTTCTGGGTCCGTTTTCACAAAACCCATTTTGTAGGGGAATTGCACTCTATGAAAGAAATCTGCTTAGCAAAATTTGAAGACTGTGCGTCCAATTAATTAAAAAAGCAAGAAAATTATCAATAACGCCCCTTGAACCCCCGCAACACCACCTTAGGGGTCGATTTTCACAAAACACATTTTGCAGTGTATTTCTATCCTATGAGAGGAATCTGCTAAACAAATTTCAAGACTGAGTCTAATAGTTTAAAAAAAAAGAAATAATTATTTATATCTGCCCTTAACCCCCCGCAACACCCCTTGGGGGTCAATTTTCTCCAAACCAGTTTTGTAGCGGATATTTACTCCATGAAAGAAACATTCCTTCCAATTTTCAAGCAGGTAGGTCAAATAGTTTAAAAACAAAAATATTTATCTCTTACGCCACTTATTCCCCTGCAACGCCACTTAGAGGTCTGTTTTCACAAAACCTTATAGCTGATCTCTACTCTATGAAAGAAATCTATCAAATATAAAGACTGTGCGTCTAATAGTTTAAAAATGGAAATAATTATCTATAACGCCCCTTAAGTCAGTGCCCCCAAGTGCTCAACGCCACTTGGGGGCAATTTTCACGAAACCCATTTTTAGCGTATCTCTACCCTACGAGAGGAGTCTGCTTACTAAGTTTCAAGACTGTACGTATAATAACTTAAAAATAGGAATTTATAACGCCCCTTAAACCCCCCGCAACACCCGTTGGGGTCAATTTTCCCAAAACCCATTTTGTAGCGGATATTTACTCCAGGAAAGAAACTTGCCTACCAATTTTCAAGCAGGTAGGTGAAGTAGTTTAAAAACGGATATATTTATCTATTACGCCCCTTAATCCCCCGCAACGCCACTTAGAAGTCTGTTCACAAAACCCGTTTTGTAACTGATCATTCTACGAAAGGAATCTATATATATCAAATTTAAAGACAGTGCGTCAAATAGTTTTAAAATGGAAATAATTAGCTATAACGCCCCCTAAGCCCCTGCAACGCCACTTGGGGGTCGATTTTCAGCAAACTTATTTTGTAGCGGATCTCTACTCTCTGAAAGGAATCCGCTTACCCAATTTCAAGATTGTACATCAAGTAGTTTAAACATGGAAACAATTATTATTAAAGCCCTTAATCCCCCGTAACGCTACTTGCGTTTCGAATTTCGGAAAATCCTTTCTTAGCTGATGTCTACTCTATCAAAGGAACATGTCTACCAAATTTCAAGTCTGTTGGTTGAATAGTTCCAGAGATTTCGTGATTAGTCACTCAGTCAGTCACTTTTCTCCTTTATATATAGATTAAGAATTATTTTACTTTTTAGTTCGAATCAGTATAAAAGTGTGTTCTTTAGTTTTTTTAAACTAAAACATATTTTTCATTTTTTAGTTCAATCTACAATAAAAGGGAGTTTAAAAAACTAAACTATCATTTATTCATTGTTGGAATTTATCCTTGAGTTTGATATTTGGAGACGGAATTACGTGGCTGCTGGAATTAGTCTTGCTCTTCAATGGATATTAAAGGGTCCGAAGTGTATTCTCTCCGTTTACGAGGCATCGGATGAGACTCGTATCCTCTATATAACAAGTCAAGCAATTAAGTGTGTTAAGTAGGAAAAGTTCGAATTAAAAAAATAATGCACCATGTTTCTAACGGACTAAGTATAAAGTTCCTCCTTTTCGTTTTTCTCCACATTTTTATGCATTGCCATCTACTTCTGAGCTATGGTCCAAATTTCAAATCTGCAACTCATCAGGAAAAAAGTCAGTTTAATCAATTACAAAATTCCACCTGGACAAACATTCAAGAAAGCGAATTATAAAAACGTGGTAATATTAAGTGTAATCCTATTATCCCTTTAAACTTATTGCTATAATGTTAATTCGTATCATCACTTCTAAACGCGTATCGATTTATAAATAAAAAATATTTAGCAATTAGAAGTTATTTTTTTTCGCATCACGAGCCTTTTCATTTGCTGAAAAATGTTTATTACGGTAAAAAATTGCTAACACACACTCGCCCTCCACTTTCTCGCATAAAGAACACTTTTGTTTGTTTTACACTTGCATATAATTAGCTCTAAATTAAAAACACTCTTTAGGGTTATACCTTACTTTTTTAGGCGCCGAATCTGGAATTAATCGCCAAATTTGGAAATTGTACATGAATAAGTTGCCAAATCTGAAAGTGGTATATGGAATTGTACCCAAATCCGATTATCGTTATTCCTGGCGATCCTGATAAGGACAATGGAACAAAATTGTCAAGGACCGATGACAATACAATAATTTCACAAGTGTAAAAGATCGAATTTATTCGAAATTTTGCAAAGTGGATAAAAATAGAGTTCCAAGATTCCGTTACATACAAGTGAAACTTATAGAATTCCTTACACGTATTTTAAGACTCTTTTATAATATCCTGTACTGATGATGTTCAAAGTGAAGTAAAAATACTAAAACTTGTAGACAAAACTTTGGTATTTTAGATGGAAGGTGTGAATCGTTGATAACACGTGTTGATGAAGGAAAGGGTAATTAAAGATACTTCTAAATTATCTAGAATTTCAAACTTACAATTTATAATCAAAGAAAAGATGCAAAATAATCCAATTAACAATGGTATGACTTTATTTTGTATATATATTAAAATAAATTTTACAAATCCTACATTAAAATATCTTCATTTGCAATTCCTCAAAATGCCTTTTTTGGCGCGCGCGATTCCGGTACACTTCTCAAAATCCACTTTAACCTATAGTGCTGATATTTTGCATAATACAAGATTTAGAAATTTTCAACAAAGCGAATAAATTTGTTTTCAAATAAACAGTGATAAATTTTGGATATAGAACAATTTTTGCATAAAATTTATAGAGGAAATTTAAAAATTTAATTTTTTGAAGATTTCGTTCATTTTATGGATTGTTATGTTTTCAAGAACCCTGTAAAATTTTATAGCTATATATATGCAGGGGATTTTATGGGAAGTGTACTTAAAGGCAAGAACATGCCTTTAAAACCAAAAATAGTTGAATTATTGCTTTGATTTTGAGATTTAAAAAAAAGGAATTTTTACATATTAACAAGTACATAAATATGCAGATAATTCAACTTAAATAAAAACCAACGGAAGTAAAATTTTTAAGTAAGCGAGAACCATTGAAATTTGGTGCAAAGAGTTAATTTTTCCTGTCGCAGACGTCCCAGTTACCTTTAAAATTACCCAATATTGTTCATGTACAGGGGAAAAAAATAAAGACTTTCCCTTACGATACGTTTATATACGATAACAGGAAAACTAGCCATCGATACATTTATTACTTTATAATGAGCTATCATAATAGGCATTTGAAATTTAGACTTTCTTTACTATAAATGTAGCATTCTGAAGCTACACGAGGTCTATCAGCTACGGACTTCATAGTTTTAAATCTCGGTGAAGTGACGGGATGACACCCAAACTGGTACCCTACCGACCTCTTATTTAGATTGAACCCTGAATGGAATTTACCCTTGCACCTTAGTCTAATATTTGATTTAAGTATCTTAAAAAAACATTCGGCTAAAGTAACCCCCCCCTCGAAGAAAGGTGCAAACGCACTCTGTTTAATTCTCACGAATTTTCATTCTAAAGCAAAGCAGGAAATGGTTTCATACTTTGCAAGAAAAGAAAATGTAAATTTTAATTATAAAAGCTTGCAAATTTATGGTACAATTAACCCTGTTATACAAACAAATTGATTAATACAACTCTTGAAAATACAAGTTTTACATTTGATTTTGTTTACCACACAAATGAAATTGGGAAATTAAAATCAACTTTATATCAATAGGTACAAAAAGATCATATGAAAGTATAAACAGCTTTCAATTTTCAAATCCATCTTAAAAAATTTGCTCAAGCAAATACTTTATTAGTTTGTATAAAATTCCATGGATTTAAAAACTAACATTCATACTAACTCTAAAAACGCCTCATCCGCATTTAAAAAATCTCTTTTCACTAAAGTCTTCCAATACGACATTCCATCAAGAATATAAATTAAGATAAGCTAATCTAAACAGTGGTTTCCGAGAAAATTCGACAAATAGACGTCTAACACTTGAAGTGCTGACAGCATACTTGTAGAAAGTAAACAAGTCATTAAGGATTTAAAGAAAGCAGCAACCGCGTGTAGATTCTAACAATGTCAACAGATTATCTTTAGATTTCGTTTTAGAAATTACGTTCTAGTGATCTTTAGTTACTTTTAACCTGCTCTTCGGCCTTATTTAGAATTCATTTTCTCATTCACGACACTTGATCTCCCCTCTTACTTTCTATGCACCTAACGTGGGAAAGTCAATTCGCGCGTTCCTTCACCTATTGTTTGAACTATATAGTTCACTTTCCTCCGACTTCTTTTATCATTCATCTTCGGAAGTGTGCTGAAGTCGAGATCTTCACCGCAGGGCATGGGTGTTAGTGAAAGTGACCCACTTGTGGTATGCCATCTGCGATTACCATTGAACTTGCACTGCCCGCGGTTGGAATCGAAAGGAAAAAATTCGGATTCGCAACACACAATCTGTTTCTCAACTGCACGGGGATCCTTCGAGTATGTATCAAGGGCTTGATTCAAATTGGGGTCCAGTGGTTTCATCAATAATAGTTCCTAATGGCTGGAAAACATTTCAAAACTGATCATTTTCTCAGCGATTTACTAAATCTACAATATTTCAGAAAGTGCGTTTTTCAATGGGTCCTATTATTCCTTATGTATCTAAATCTATTACTACATATAGAACATTTTTGTACATGTATCATCCTCATGGAATTTTGCTCTGGAAAAAATTTCAACCATTTATCATTGAAAGTAATTTTGTATAATCATCTAGCAAAAAAAAAAAATTAATCAAATTACTTTAAATTTAAAATTCTAATTTAACATTTCCACGTTTAGAACTCGTAATTCGGGAAGTTTTAAATCAGAAGGGGGATTTAGAAATCGGGGTGGTAAGGGCATTACTTTTAAAAAGGGGTGCAGGAAGGTGCTTATTTTTGTAATAAAATGCTAGTACACAATATCCAAGAGCTACCCAAATCAAATTTGGAGTCATTCAAAAAAGTTGGTAGAACTTTAATATCGCCAAGGCTGATGAATCGATTAACAAAATATTGTGTATTATATAACCGACTTTAAGGATAAAATAAACCTTTAGAATTCTACGAATAGAGTTTACAGATCTATATGCCGAAAAATCGTGAGCTGTAATTTCATAAGGAATATAAACCATGTGTAATTAATGATTATGCTCTTGAATTGGACATATAGAACTTCCTCATCAACAAAAGTCTTGCCTGCCATTGAAACTAATTTTAATTCAGAAGTACAAACTTCATAAACTTTTCCTCATTATTTAGGAATCTGTTAACTCTTATCGGACGCATTCAGTCATTTGTATGATAAACATCAAGGAAATATTGTATAGATATTTTAGATAGAGCTCGGCTTCCATCTTTCAGCTCAAGCGATCATTTCTAGAAGGAAAATTATAACCCATTAAGTACTTTTTGTTATCAAGAAGAAACTTCAGAGAAACTTTTTTTCCCAACTTGAAGGTAAACTTGGAAAACTACTTTGCCTGTTTAAGTGAATAAATTCCAAGTGTATATTTATCAGATTGTAGAGTTTCTTTCGATGAATTTTAGTTTACATCACACTAGTGAGATTAAGGTCTTAACACAAAATCCACAAAGGGAATATTTTTTATTGTAACAAAATTTGGCACTTATTACTATGGAAGACATGGCAACAAGAAAATTATGTAACTTTTATTTTAACAAGCTTATAACGATTTGAGAGCTTGTTATACTACGGGGAAAATGTTAGTATGGAGCGAGGTCACGGTGGATGTGCTATACTAGACTCACCAGCATCGCCATTTGAGGATGTCTTGTATTTACAACCGGAAGTATTCACATTCTTTAAAGCACGTTTTTAAAGCCCGCTTTTAATTTCATTCAACTGGCGTCACACTGAATTACTACTCGAGCTATTTGTGAAAACCCTGGTAATTTCAAGCCACGTTCAAGTGACGAGGACGACACCCGAGCAATCTCTCCCACTTTTAACCAGTGTAGGGTCATAGAAAGGTGTGGCAACAGTGCGAAATCTTTCCCTAGACTACACGAAACGTGTGCTATAGGACTCAATTCAAGAACTCTGCGAGTTCAACTAGTTCATAAACTAAATGCTTGGAAAAAAAACAAGCTCAGAGTGCCCTCGCATTATCATTCATAAAAAGGCAGTATATGGGCTTTTACCACCCACGAAAAACTTTCAAGAACCTCATCCCTCTGCGGTTACACTACCCGCAACGAAGATGTCGTGCAGTGGCGCACGACTGCCCAACATACCACTCCAGCCGAGAATTTATCTGCCACCCAATCTATTGATTTCCCCTCCCATTTGAAAGATAACGCGCTCCTCTTTGGACGAAGATTGGCCGAGAATGATTGCTGAATCGTAATTCAGTGAATGCACGTGCTCTTTGATGGTGTATTCGGCATCACGACAGACGCACTCCGCAATGTGCTCAGAAAGACCCCTGGATGCAAAGCGAAAACGACCTTTCCGATAGGAATTTGTAGCTATTTTTTGCCTACGTTGTGCATTTAATATCAAGTAACAAAGCTGTGTATATGTACAGGGTGTCCAGCCTTAATGTGGCCCAATAGCTAATTCCCAAACCGTTCGGTTTAGGTATGCACTTCCAATTTGAAAAACGTTTTTAAAAGGTAAAGAATGTTTTTACGTGCTTTTCGAACCAAAAAACCCATTTACAAAAAAATTACAAATATTTATTTTTATACGGTCCCATCACTTATATTTAGGAAAAGGTGCAGTACACACAAAAACTGACAGTTATGCCTACATAAATTTGAAGCATTTGAATTACTCAGAAAAGGTGCCGTACATAAATTGAGTTTCGAGAACAGTAACTCACTATCTACAGAAAGAGCAAAAGAAAGACAGTAATATTAAAACATCGTAGTAAACATAGACTTCGTAGTAACTTCATAGATTGATAATTTGTATTGCTGCCATGGCAAACAATTAAAGAAATACAACTTGTACCGAAAAGATTAAAACTGCTTGTTTTAACAAATAGCAGCAAAATACAGGATTTGCCGTTTAAATTATAGCATAATGTAGAATGATGCGCTAATCACGAAAATCCGGGGCTTTATTATATCAGAATGAACAAATTAACTTAATGGTGAAGGCACGAGACAATACGTCTATTTACACAACTCCTAGTTTTGTACAAGCGTTGAACAGCACGGGCAATTGTACAACAAGGATGTCTTTGAGAGGGAAATTTTATTTCATAAAGTCTTGGCGCCTCTTATTTCGATTACACTGCCCATAAAACAGTACCATTTCGCAGTATTCTTCATTTGTATAAATCTCGCGCGTTCTCCCTTACTAAAATTCGTAATATTACACAGCTGGCCACCATAATTTCAACACCAAGACAGACAAGAGATAGCACAACAAAATTTTGTAGATAACATGTTGACCAAGTATCAAATTAAATTTATAGACTTTGTGAAGTGTGGTTCCTGCCAGAATCGGTAGCTAGAGTAGCCGCCATTGATGGAGATCACCGCTGCCACACGCCTCGGCATTGATTCAAAGGGACTTTGGATGTGCTCTTGGGGTACAGCAGACCACACACACAAGCAGCTTCCACACTTTGCTAAAGTTGATCTGGTGTGGCAGCTGGGGTGTAATCTGGGTCAATCATTGAGCAACCATGGACCACATGTTTGCTATCGGCGAAAGATCCGGAAAGCGAGCCGGCCAGAGAAGCAATTTAATCTGGCGATTGACGAAGAAACTTTGGACAATGCGTGCCACGTGTGGTTGCGCATTATCCTGTTGAAATATGGTAGTGACCAAGCCCTGAAGGTAAGGGAGGACCACGGGCTCCAACACCTTGGAGATGTACCGCTAGTTGTTTAAAGTACCAGCAATGCGTACTAGAGGAGTGCGAGAGTGAGATCCAATACCGCCCACATACCATAATACCCTGTGCAGGTCCAGTGTGGCGGTGCATAACGCAGCTGTTCAGCATCCTCTCTATGGTGTCTCCAGACTCTAATCCGACCATCTTTGCGTTGTAGACAGATGCGTGATCGTCATTAAAGACAACTTCATTCCATTCTGCCGCCCACAACCTTCTTTCATCGTGGCGTCGAATGGTACGCGCAGACGCTGAATGATGCGTTACAGACTCATGGGCTGTGCTATGGTTCGTGATGTGACTGAGCGATCCGTCACTGCCATGCGCACAATTTGCCTGCCCTCACGTGAAGTGGTGCACTGAGGTGGATGCGATCGACCACGTCGGTCCGTCGTACCCTCCTGGATCCAACGGTCACATATCCGTATTACTGTTTGGTTTCGTCCAACACTACTACCGATTTCCCTGAAAGATAATCCACAATCTCGGTAGGCCACTATCCTTCCTCTGTCGAACTCTGATACTTGATCAAAAGCTGATCGCCGTTTTCTACGAAACATAACTGATCGTTTTTTGAAAAAACCACAAGAAAAACACAATTGCCGAACTTGAAATCGTCGAAATCTCCAAGTCTTAAATAGCGCTTTGAGGTGGCGCCGCAGGCGTGCGTGATGTGCGTCTGCGCTGAAATTCTAATTATTTGCATACCTCACCTCCGCTAATGCATGTTGTAAATTTCATGTTATTTGCATGCTTCCTTCATGAGGTTGCATTTATGGTAGCCAACAGTGTAGAATACGACTGTATGCAATTTCAAGCGACTACATATTTTTAACGTTCGTTATGATCAGCAAAAACGCAGCAAATCAAACTGAAGTCGCAGCATACGAGTATTTTTTGGAACTGCTTTTGAAATGTTTTCTTCGTCCAAAATATTTTGTTTTTTCTATGTTTTGCACGTACACAGAATAAATTTTGTTTCTTGAGTACTCAATTATTGTATTAACGAAAGCTTTTAAATTTAAAAACGATTTACATAAAAGTAACGTGCAAGAGAGAAAGTTTCCTGGCAGAGTTCCAACTAATTTCATTTTGGAGATGGTCCCTTACTAGTTTCTTGAAAAACGCCGAGAAATTGAATAAAATATACGACTTTCAAAGTTCCATAACTCGGCCAGTTTTTATCATAATAAAATGAAACTTTGTGTTTGTGTACTGCATCTTTTCCTAAATATAAGCGATAGGAGTCAAGGACCATATAAAAAATTAAGTTTTGTAATTTTTCTAAATGGGTTTTCTGATTCGAAAAGCACGTAAAGACATTCTTTACCCATTTTAAAACATTTTTCAAATTGGAAGTGCATATATAAACCGAACGGTTCGGGAATTGGCTGTTGGTCACATTAAGGCTAGACACCCTGTATATATAGTCGTTCCTGGGTGGCTATGGCCGAACTCCTTGTCGGACTTTTCTCGATTCAATGAAAGCTCAGATTGAACTAGACTACAAGAGGCATCGAAAATTGTATCCACGTTGTGGAATCTATTCATTCTCATTGCAACTAGGACTTTAACCATTTAACCCTTTAAGCGGTTTGAACATCTTTTTCTGCCCGTCTAGAGATACTTCGAAAACGCACCACGTCTTTTTCTGACTTCAAGAGAGTGCTTCAAAAGCGTGTAGGCCGTGTTTTTCTTAAATCCTTTCCCCTTTAATGGTTTGACATAGGGAAAGATAATTAGGGAGGGTTGCGACGACACAATGGACACTGACAGGAAGTTTTATGGCTCGCAGGGAACCCCGTGTTTTGACCCTGGAGGAATCTTAGAAAACTGGGAATTTCTTTAGTTCCCTTAGTAAACGAACTATAAGTTAGTGTTTGTAATTTAGCTTGATTTGAGATATTATTGCGTTTGAATTAAATTCTTTGTATTTTTCGTAATTTAACCTTTTTCAAATTTTGAAAGTTCCAATGCTAAATAAAATATTATCTAACTCACTTTTGATTTAATATTAATTTGAAGTTTTAACATGTTGGAACGGTAATCTGCTATTTTATATAGTTGGACAAATTACTTTTGAAGTATATTCTCTTTAACCGATTAACTTATTACTTTCTTCATCTTAAAATGATCAAACGGAAAAGTTTTTAAAATATATATCTATATAACATCTAGAACTATATTCTATTGCTTCATTTTTCTTCTCTTAACCAATGCTTTCAGTTTTTAAAACATGATTATTTGATTATAAAGTATAAAAAAAATAATAAACCGAACGCTTCAAAATTTAAAACCTATTAAACTTTCCTAGTACCAAAAACGAATAATTTTTAATCTTTTGCATTAAATTATTTGTAAAAAAATTCTTACGCTTTGATACAAATAACAGAAACTAATCCAAATTCCTTAATTTTTTTGGCATCTTGCGTATTAAGATACACCAAATTACATTTGAATTTAAAAAAAAAAAAAATGCTTGAATTTCAGTTTACTTCAGAGAGAACATGTATGAGGGAGTTTTTCCCACAAATTCATATTTTTAAACTTGAATAAATAGTAATTAAAATATCCGGATACATTTACAGTTTTCATTTACGCATGTAAATAAATATAAAAAAGATCAATTTTAAATTTTTATTTAAAAATACTTATTTATGCAAAATTTCTAAATATTTTTTAAAAGCTTACTGAAGAACAAGTAATTAAAATCATGATATATATTGTAATTACCATTCAAAAAATATCCAGACTTTCATACAAAACTAGGAATTTTATATTAGAAATTGCATTAGAGTTTTCGGAAAAAATATATATAGCGCACATACGCAGTTAAAAACTATTTACCATAAGTACTAACAATTCTTCGAATAAAATATTAAATTAATATTTTAACGAATAGAATCTTAAGCATTTTAATTCATTTCGTAAACTTTATACAATTCGGTTAAAACTATGTTAAGAGCAAAAAATATGCTGAAAATTTGATGAATATACAATTTTTAAGTAGAAGCAATACTGAGAAGCTAAAACACAGGAGTGAAAAATTGTGATCATATCTACAAGAGTTATTGAAATATTCATTTTAAAATTCAGAAAATCTGCGAGTTAAATTTTACTTGATTTTTTAAATTAGTCAACATAAATGTAATGTAATGTTTGAAGACGCCTTCATGTACTATTAAAAAAATTATAGAGGGCATTGTTGCGTATGTTAAGAATTTCATATTTTAAATTCAGATTTTAACAGATTGACGTAGAAGAAAAAAGCGAACATCTAAAATACACGATGCGGTCTGCAATGCCATAATCTTGATAAGCAGAAGACTGCATTTTCACTTGCTAGGACAGAGCTGGCTTAGGTAGGAGCGAGCTGGGCAAAAAAATGAGGGCCCCGCAGTTTTGACTGGTGCCACACTAGAAATTGGAGTTTCAGGAAAAATTATACTTACAAATACAAAAATATGTCTTGCAATTTTTTCATACATTTTTATTACCAAGAATTGGGGAATTGATTTCCAATATACTTTGTCGTGTTTCACAATATTTAAGATAGCCAACCATAGTCCTTAAGATATATTTGTACTATTTTTCGTAAACCGTACTCCTATTAAAACTTGTGCATCCGAAATACACCTTTGGTAATCTTAAAAAAAATATATAAACTATAACGGTTAATTTTAATTTATGCAAATTATTAAATGTTCTTATTTAGCCATTTCCGTCAAAACAGTTTACATAGAGAAAAAATTCGGACTCTCCCATTCATTAGGGAATTTTACGATTCCAGCAGTTTTACTTTTCTCCAAATAAGATTGCGTCACTTCGGGGATACCCCTTAGATAAAGGTTTATACGCTATCCATTGTAAATTAAACAGTTTTCTTTCAATTATGTTTATTTCAGGAGAAACTGATTTATTTTGTTCATGAAATACAAGATTTAAGTAAATTACTTTTCTTTTCAAACGTATTTGCTTAGTAACATATATTTGTGTATTATATTAAAATTTTGAACTACCCAAAATTATATGCTTTTGCTCCTCTAAAAGCTCTCAGAATTTTAGAAATGGTCTTACAATCCATGTACGGTTTATATTCTAAGATTAAAAATATTTTTTTTATAACTGAATTTTTGTGCCTCGTTTATAAAAATAAAAAATTGTTTTAGGCTACAGCTTATAAATGTACTTAAGTGGAGGAAGAGCATTTTCACATAACATGAATATTTTTTGACTGC
Source organism: Trichonephila clavata (assembly GCA_019973975.1). Lineage (NCBI taxonomy): Eukaryota > Metazoa > Arthropoda > Arachnida > Araneae > Nephilidae > Trichonephila > Trichonephila clavata. The sequence goes on along the minus strand of BMAO01009694.1, from coordinate 60,314 downwards.
AGCAAGTCAGACATTTTTATTTTAGTTTCTTTACAATTTGAATAGAAGTTGTAAGCAATCTTACGAAGAGGATATTGAGTAAAACTCCTTTGCAATTTAAAAGTAAAATGTTTTTTTTATTTTGATACTCCACAGCTCACACTTTAAAATAAGACTCATTTACAATCATATGATCAGCTTTGGTGATATTTAAATTTCCAAAAATACTCTACGTGTACGAAAACATTCTTTCAAACCATACATCACATTTCATTCTCCACAGCAGGCATTTTTTTATACTTAAAAAATTGAATACAGAATACATTTCCAAATGTTATTTTTATAAAAAAATTTGATATGAATATAATGTGGAATTGTCCGTTAGCTTCACTGAACAAAATTGTTTTAAGTGTAGTGTTTTGAAAGACAAAATTGGGAGAAGCTTCTCTCAATAGAATTTGTAATTACTGAATTGTGTGAAAGATTTATCTATGAATTTTCCGTTTAACACTAAAGAAACAGAAAAATAAAACATTAAATTTGAATAGAAATGGTTAAAAATACTTTCACGATTTGAGGAAAGTTATATTCCCATTAAAATAAAAATTGACCAAATTTGCTTTTTGCTCCGTCACAAATGCCGATATAAAGAAGGTATTTTTGCTTTGTACAAGTTGTTTGACTAAGAAATAAAATTTAGATTTTTCCAAAAAATTCGTTTAACATAAAAACATCACTTGTAGGATTAAAATATGTATAAATTAAGAGTATTAAAATCCCTCTTTATGTTACTTTAAGTTTAAAACATAATTGAATAGAGGAAGATTGATTTTATTTTATAAACATAATCGTCGTATTTAACGATGCTACATTTATTCTCTTGTTTAAAAAAAGAGAGATGGTCACTTACTCTTTTTTACATAATTACTTTTTTAAAAAACATCAAGATATGCTTGTGTTTTCTTAGTCTTATATTCCACAATAAATAAAACCTACTTTTTCCTGGCTCAAATCGTTAGTCCAAAATAGTTTATTTTTCTTAAATTTAAAATTTTGTTTTGTTTAAAATAAACAAGTATTTTTCAACTTTTGTAACAAGTTTCTTTTGAGTTTTAATTCTTCACTTTTGTGATTTAACCGATCAAACAACCACGTGGACCCCACTTTTCCCACCCAAAATTCGCACAATGCAAACGTCACAGCTGTGAACAAGTTTTCTCCCGGTTTTAAAGTAACAAAGAGGCCGAACTGAGTAATAAAATCTTCCCCTGCAGACCTCCCGCGAACTTTAAAGGGCGAAAGGAATTAAATGTGTTGCACTTTCAAAGGAATTCGCAAAAGAGAAGCAAACGCTTTCGAAATGATTTTTCAGGACAACGACAAACACTCAGAGGGTTAAGCATCAGGAACTTCCCATTGCAGTTGGAATATATAACCTCCAAATTCCACGTTGTGTTACAAAACTAACGCTAAACATTTATTCCATATATTGGAGGTTAACATGGTGTTATCCATTCTTTAAAGTATATTTGCAAACTATTAATTTCATCGGGGATTTCAAGTCATGAAAGTCGTACGACATCAATGTACTAATAAAAATATTTAAATGGAAAAACATTGAAAAATTTACACTTTACAAAAAAAAATTTTACTGGCACAAAAGCTAAATTATAGCCAAGTTTCATCAAATCTACGAAAAAAATCTATTCCACATCAAGTTATGTTAATGGCAAGAAAGATCAATAGATTAAGCTAAGAGATGGAACAAAGCTGGAAGACTATCGACGTACCATTCCAAGGCCACGCCGTGTTTAACGACAACCCACGGAAAAGACCCCTCCCCCAAGTATATAGAGATAAAGGCTTAATTCTACGCGAAATTTAAGGCACAATAAAAACAAGTTTAAATTAACGTGTAAGCGTTCCTGGATTCCCAATCTTTGAAAAATTGACCGTCTTTTAAGGCAAATTTGGCATCCACTAGATAAAGAATTCTGGTCGCAATTATTACAAAATTCAGACGACAGTGGCCCTTATTTTGAGTCGCTGTCAAATGAAAACTAAGGGAAAGCGAGACTTTCCTTAAACAGCTAAACTAATTACTCTTGTTATACCCATCAAGTTTTATAATTGCTCGATTAACATAAAATTGTGCAACTTTTATGTGTGTACGCGCGTTCCCCCAAAGTATCAAGAACTAGTATTGGTTGTAGAGTTCGATATTTGAATTTTACAATTGGTTGCCGATCCTATACAAACTAAGCTTAAGAGATCTGGTTGTTTCGAACCAACGTCACTACACGGAGAACTTTAGCCGAGAACCTCCAAGTTTTGAGCCGTGAGCGCAAGTTATATAATTACTACACTAGCCGACACTTTTCCGCCCGTGAGGACGTATAAACCTGCTTATTGGCTATCACAACTTCCGAGTTCTCTTTTTCAAACGCAGAATAAAAATTTCTTGGCACAATTGATCATTTATTCAAATTAAATTTTCTTTTGATATGCAAGCATGAATACGAATAAAATAGAAAAATGGATAAAGACTACATTACTCTAAAATTGCGTTGGTGGAAAATATAGATCAAATGTTATTCTTTAATTTGCAAGACATCCAAGAATTCCAAGGCATATGCTATCTTTTAGCATAAAAAAAATTAGCTCGAAGAATTAGCTACTAGGGAAGGTAGCTTACGAGAATCTGAGACCGCCTTCGTTTATCTGGAGTCTTGGAAATAGCGGATACGATCGACAAGTTCAAACATTCATCTAGAGAGCGGAAAGTATTGCGAAAATACTGAAGTGTATTAAAATACCGAGATGAAGTGAAAGGTCAGCAAGAGACCTCCGAAACTTAAGATTATGGCAGAAGAATGGGAACTCATTGTTTATTGTATAACCTTAATGGTTAGACGAGAACGAAAAGGAAAATTCTATTAATTTCCCGGAAAAAGGCAATGACATCAGATCCATATTCAGGTAAGGATAAGCTTAAGGAAAATTTAAGATGGATTACCATCTCTTCCTTTCGAATATATGAAGCAACTTGCTTGAAACATTCGATGTCTTTGAGGAAGGGGGATGATTTTAAAAGGTAATTAATAGTCTCGATTACTAAAATAAAAGGCTCCAATATAATGAAAAACGAGCTCGTATAAACGTTTACTTTTCAATTGTAATGCAATTAATAAAATGTTTAAAACTTAAATTTAGCTGCAATAAGGCATTAGCATGTATATTTTATTTAGTAAATAGTTGAAAGATTAAACCCACATTAAATTGAGTAATCTAAAATTTTTTGAAATTCATGCGAATATTTTGTAATACAATGAAAGTACGAGAGCACATATTTATCATTCTTACAAAGTGCATATATGCACTTAATCAAGTACCTTTACTAGAGAGCACAGTAAGTTAGGGATAAGTTCTAAATGGCAATCATACGAAACTCGAGTGGATTTAATGCTCAAGTGAACATAACTTGTTAAAATATTTGTCATTTATATTCCTTCCTCACGGGAAATTGGTTGTGTGCACAGAAATTTAAATAGTACTCTAAATATTAACAGAAGTGTGATGCAGAAAAAATAGTTTTGCAGATAAAATTTACTTCATTTGAGTACCGTAACTTGTGAGCAAATTTTATAAAATCCAATAGAACTTTATCGTTGATAAACATGGTTTGCACTCTCCAATTACATATCAACTCTAATTTGTTGCAGGCTTCAAATACTTCTGTAGTAAATTCACATGCTGCAGTTTGTGACAAGTTAAAAGAAATTTCATTACAATATACTAAAAGTATTTAAAAAATCCATAAAATGCAATAGTTGCATAATTTAAGATTAATTTTAAGATTTTTTAATTAAGATTAAAATTAATTATGATTAATTTTAAGATTAATTTTTAAAAGTTTAATTTTTGTAGCTCGTGTTTCCTACGGTCAACTTTTAATTTCATAGGTAAACATTTTGAAATTTAATCATTTTTGTAAGGATACAAAACCTTTTCGTGTAAATTAGCAAACTTATTCAGAGAGTGCTATAGCTCTGATCAGATCTCTTTAAACTTTCTGCTTCATCAAATTATAGTTTAAACATTTTCACAACTGGTCAAGAGAAATCTAAAATGGGAAAATTTTAGAAACCAAAATTAAGAAAATCTCCATTTCATTCTCTCCGAAAGCATTCAGAAGTTTAAAAATCCGATGCAACCAAAAGTGAATGCTCCATTAAAAATTCATTGCAGTTGGAAATTACACTTATACACACAACTTTGTATGCAATGGATATTCTAATTAAAAAATAGAAACTGATAAAATTAACTCACAAGCAGATACTTATCGATTCCAATACCACTGCAAACAAGGCTTTACAGATTCAAACGCAACAGAATAAATTACAATTTGATTTCAATACTTTAAAACGAAAATTTCACGTAAATAGGAATATTAAAAATGTATCTCAATTGTTCAAAATAATTAATTTCAATCTTATGGCTTACTTTGTATCAAGTCAATTCAAGCTAAAAACTTTCTGTAAACAAATTTGCTAGCAAAAGTCTGCGTTCATCCATAAGAAATCAGAGTAAAGGTAAAATTTAACCGAAATATTTTTTTTCTAAAAAAATTTCATTAATTTTACTTGTTTAAATATTAAGTATGCAAGAATTCATTAATTTTGAATTATAACTACACAAGATAACGGGATTTTTGTAGTAAAGCACACAAATAATTGGCAAAAAAGTGCGTTCACTATTTAATATTCTTGATTCCTGGAATATTTTTTTTTTTTATCAACGGGTGTTATAGGTTTACAGTTTTATTGCATTCAGCTATCAAGTAAAATAACTGAAGCCGTGATGCAATAATTTACATTTTTGTGAGATACGAAGCAATTAAAGGATATGTGGAAATTAAAAAGGCATCAGTAAGCGTAAAATCATTGTGAAAAAATTGTAAGAAGTTGTCGCGATATAGGCAGATCCATTAGATGGCAGTATTCATCTCTATCGAGCCTGTTATTAATCAATTCAAATGTACAGGAGTTTACACTTCCAAACCTCGTTCAGATCGCCCATCTAAACTCACAATTAAAGAAAAACTAAGTACGATACATGAGGGGAAAAAATCAGCGTTTGACTGTGTGCAACTCAAATAACCAACAGACATTCACGAGAAGTTTAACAAAAACATTTGTGCTAATATTGCATGAAAAATCTTTAAAAAGGCCGGATACCGTAGTCGAGTGACTAGCAGAAAGCCTTTTATGCCCATGACCAACCTGCTTAAGCGGATAGCTTTTGCAAAAGAGCATATGCATAAGCCTCCGGAGTTCACGACAAGAACAATTTTTTCATCCTCTGGATAAAGGGTCGTAAATAGGTGCGGAGAAAACTTTGCATAGCGCTTCAAAAAGCTCATTTAACACCAACGGTAAAGCACTGCACCGGGAAAGTTAGGGTGTGCATGCTGAGCAATGGTGTTGGAGTATACCGAATCAATTAGGAACAAATGATTAAATATGTCCTAAACAATTTAGTGGAAAGTGTCACCAAACTGTCAAGGATTGGTATTTCGTTTCTAACACAAAGATCACAATCTCAGTGGTATGTTTAGGAAGTCTGCTTTTGTATGATGTCCCAAATCAACTTGCAGTCAGCCGATTTGAATCCTATAAAACACTAATGAGATTTACAGGAGCGTAGGATTCGTCAGCAGAATATATCTAGCAAGAATATGCTAAAAAGGGTTCTTAAGGACGAATGGGAGAAGATAAGCGCCGAAGAAACCACTAGACTTATCAATTCAATGCCGAAACGACTTCAGGAGGTTCTCGAAACTCGGAGTTATCCAACCAGTTAAACAGCTCAATCTTTAATAGTAAATATAAAAATTTGAACAGGAAACAGACTTTATGCTTTATTCCCGTTAGTATCGCTACGAACCCATCTTTTCCAAGTTTTGAAAAGAAACCGAATTTACAGTTATATTCTCAATACTTGAAATTAATATAATTTAAGAAAATTTGAATTCCAATTTTAAAATATTTTAGTTTATATAAGCAATAGTACGTGAACGCAGACTTTTTCCTGCGGGTGTATACTTCGCGTTGCTGTATTTCATCGAAGTTCAGTTACTCGATCGGGAAATCTCCCCGTGAGGTTTACGTTAACTATGTAGTTCCCATGTACAATTCTAGTTTTATCAAAATTCCTTTGACAGTTATTGGTTCTCAACTAAAGAATGTAGACGTATATTTGATCATTTCTAATAATATTTTAGCAATAGATTTTTATAGCGTCAGCTCAAGTTTCACTTAAACAGAATTTAAGACTTAAAAAGATTAGATACTAAATTATCTTCTAGATATGAAACTTTTATACATTGCCTCGGGTAGTCATTATGAAGCAATATCCACATAAACATTTTAAATCCGTGACACTTTCCTCTTTCTTCACATTAGGGCCATCATGTTTTGATTTGACAGCTGAAGTCGTAAAAGATTTTCGTGCTTTGAGAAGTGTACATATTCTTCATTTAACCCTTTCGCTGAGTACTTATTTTTATGAAAGGAGATTCAAAAATTGCCGCGTATGGTTGTAATTAATTTCAAATCTATACATTGAATTTACATTTTAGATTTACAATATACAAATTTTTTTGTAAAAAAAGAGTATTTTGAAATTAAATCAAAATATGAATATAAAAACGAGAGCAGCACGATTTGCACAGCTAAATAGTTGGAAAAATTCATACCCGTGGAAATAGCGGATTACGTAAATTTTGCTACATCCACGTTGCGCGTGGAAATCGCGGGATGCACAGCGAGAGTGTTAAAACACATATCGAAAGATCATTAATGTTCAATTGCTTATCACCGTACGCAAAATTGCTTAAAAATTCATGAACTATTCAAAAGGTTTTATTTACTCTGGAGAAGAGTGGTCATTCAATAGGTTTCGTGTTGCAAACCGACCAAAAGATGATTTGATATACAAGTTTAATAGTATCGACACTTTTCGTATATAAAACTAATGAACTCTTAAAAGGCTACTAAAGCTAAATTGCAAGTTTTACAAAATATCAATTTTTCTTTCAGAGTCTCTGTAAGAAAGCTTTGACGAAAGATAGTATCTAAAAAAATTGACTCAACCGATATACTGTACAAATACTTTGCACCTTAAAGTCAGTTGGCAAAAATTGTTCAAAAAATTCCAAATAAAACTTAATTAGCCTAAATTATATTTTTCTGTAATCTCGCAAAATTTCAAAGTTCAAAGTTTTAATTCTTGTTTGGCGTTAATTTTCATTCACATCCCAAATAGCAAGTGAAAACTAACTTTGGCATTTGAAATTAACCATCGCAATTCACGCAACAAAATTCTGTGTATGTATTTCTGAATCAAAGCAACACTTGTTTCTTAAAAAATAGAATCTGTAAATTAAATTCTCAATAAGTATAAAGAAATCGCTTCTAAGAAATTACATGTTAGCTTTTGTGATATTGTAAGCACAGAAACTTAGTGTATATACATGGAAGACAACCAAAAACTTTGTGAACACCATTCATATTTTTAGAAATCACACCATGCCCTCTTAAAATGGGAATTCCGTGTAAAATCATTTAGTTTTGACTACATGTTGCATAATTCAGTTATACCTACTGGTCGATTCATTCCTCCAATTTCAAGTGCATCATTTGTCTTCTGGGAAAGACAGTGTTTTAAATATATTAACTTTTTTATTCCAGTTTTGTCATGTAAACAGCTATAATTAACACGTGCAAGGAGAAATTTTATGATTAATCTAAAAAGTGAAACTGATCCCACGAAGCTATTGGCAGTGGATCTTGCTTTCAACGAAGATCGAGTAAATGGCACCCGAGTAGCTCACTTCCACTGCATCAACGGGGAAACTTGCACCCCTATCCCCTTACGATTTTTTAAGAAAAAGTCTCGCTCATAGTTACGAGTCCTGCTATCCAATCTAACAGTCTCGTTAACAGTTAATAAGGGAACATTCAAGATTTGAGCACAATTTTAATTTAAGTACTTTAAGATCGCTCGAGAGCAGACCCGCCAAGACTTTAAAAGCTTGATGTCGAAAATTTAGAAAAGGTTCTCATTCTGATATTTGAAGCTAACTTGTAAATTTACATCATAATTACCGCTTATCCGTTTGTTTCAATAGAAACCCTATTTGATAATAGACATAGCATTTGGATTAAAATCTTATATTTTAATAAAACTTCCAATTTTTATAAGATTCTAATGCATTTATGCATAATATTCACTATGGATAAAACCCACAATTCATTGTGCGTGCGACATATCTTTCAATCAGCAAGAGGCTAACAGCGTGACGTCAGAAGCAGTCATATGCGGTTTTTTTTTGGAAGTTTAAAAAACGCATGATCAAAGCAAAGTAGTGTTTTCTGAGTATCTTTTCGAATGAAGTCTAGTTTGGTTAATGGACAATGAGCAAGATCAGTTGAATAGAGACATCGTCATTTAAGAATAGGAACCAAAACGTTTCCAAGACAACAAAATCTGTCATGCGTAGAAACTATTTCAGTTGTTAAGGAATATTAATATTAAAGAAACTACCCAGACAAATCTGTAAACAAACCGAAACCAAAACTTTGAAGACAAATTTCGGAATTCAATTCAGTTCAGTTATTTAAAATCAACAAGATGTATACATTAAACTTTTTGAACACAATACAGCTGCTGTAGAAACATCACGTTTAAGACGATATGGTACCCTAAAGATCAAACTATCGAAATTTTTTTAATTGGCTTGTTTGATACCTCGAATCTTTATAAGCACACATGCCTGAAAAATTTCAAAACTGTATACCTGCATTTTTATCAAGTTATGGAGCAATATTTGATGCTGGACAGCAACTACCACGCCCACATTTCAGATTATGTGCTAGAAAAGAGCCTGATAAAAAAATCAACGTGAACTATTTTTCTACCGCGCGTAAATGAGACTGACATATGCAGTAACAAATCATTTCAAGAAAGAATTGTTCAATTCATGCAAAAATTCTTGTTTGTGAATTGTTTATTGGGAAGAGCAAATGGATTTGGTCAAGATTAAAAATTTGTGCGTGCTTTGTGATATTATGAAATTAAAATTTAAAAACGGATTCTCTAAGCACAAATACTAAATCTCATTTTGATAACTCTGATAGTTAAAAATCGAATTCGCAAGGATAGAAGAACTCATTTTTATATATTTGTTTTTGGTGATATATATCCCATGTGTGCGAGATTCAACACTTATTAAAATATTTTAAGATATTTATTTAAACAAATGCTCATATTCAGTTCTTGGATTGATATATTTTACCTGTAAATTGTTATTTTATTTTGCTTTCATTCGTGCACAATATTTAACATGCGAAGGCTTTTAAAATCATGGAAATAAAAAATAAAAATCTTTTGTACATGCTGTGCATCAGTTCCGAGCATGGAATTAGCTCCGGTGTGCATTTTTTTTATAGTTATCAACATAAAGTTTTACGAAATATTGATCTTTCATTCGTTTTCTTCTATAGATTAATTATGGCAGTATACCGTTTAATTGTTCTACAGTTGTGCAATTTTTTTATGGTAAGCAGTTTTAAATAAGCTAATTAACACTTCATTAGAAGTTTCAGACTATTCGATGAATATTATATTCCATTCATGGAATGAAAACTTCAAACTCATTTTTCTCCATGTTGAATTTTTGTACATTTTATTCAAATATTTTGTACATATTTGATAATTGAAGTATGTGTTTGAAATTTTTTTATACATGTTCTGAAATGCATGTCTTGTAAAACTGCATGGAATTGGCTCTAACATGGTTAGTACTTTTTATAAAAAAATTCAAAATCAAAATTTGAGTTTTTGTAAGTTTAACTATAAAAAAATAAAAAATTGAAGAGCAGCAGCAGAAAAAAACCCATGCGCAGTTTTATGTAGTATATTATGTATTTCTAAAAAACTTTGAAAGAAAAGACATATTTAAAAAAAGTCTTGGGAATTTAAAAAAGTTCAACAAATTAAATTTTAAACATGTTTTGAACATTTTGCAACATTTAAAATTTTTTGTATGGAATTATTAAATATTATATAATCTTTATAAAATACAATTAAAACCTAATATCAAAAATAAAAAAAATTGTGAAGATGGAACCATATTGCCTTAATCGCTAGCAGATCGAAACTATTTACCAAGGGGACTTAAAGCAGCATAAAGCATTCACACTAGCTTGTCTAGCACAAATAAAATATTTAAAAGTCGAAATACTGTAGCTAGTAGAGTTGATTAAATAGCCGCGAATTTGAGAAATCAGCATAATTCAACAATCTGATACAGTTCCGTTACACTGATTTGATTTAAAATTCTTTCATAAAGGAGGCACTTCCTAAAATGGAAATTCGAAATTTTGAGAAATAAGTTTCCAGCAACTTTGGAAATTCAATGGATAATATTGGTGAAATCTACCCAACCCTTATGGATTAACAATTCCGGCTGTTAACCCTTGAAACCAATCTTGATTCCAAGTTGTAATATTATACAATACTATCTAATAATCTAGACTGCAGCCCACCGAGCCAATTTAAGCGACCCGGTCATGGTTACGGTTAGCAATAACACAATAGTGGAGTAAGGACAATTTTATGGATGGAACTAATTCTCTCATACCTTACAAGCGATAAATACTCTAATATATTGTTTCAAAACTATTGTGAGGTTGACTTTTGTAGTGAAAAATAAACATGGATCAGTAATTGATTGTCACGAAAGTGCTGTATTTAAAAAAAATGCCAATAAACAAGAATCATTCCCACTTTTCCTAGAAGACCTCTTTCAAGAGGTGATATAACTAGGCTTTCTTGAATAATCTTTGCAACAGCAACAAAGCGTTTTGTCAGTGTTAATATCACATTAATAACAAATACATCCTGTGAAGTTTTTCTATGTTATTGGTAATCATATGAAGCAGTTTACTGATGCAGAAATTATGAAGGGGTGTTTCTTAAATGCTTCTAATTTAGTGTTAGACAAATTTAAAAAGCAAAAAATATTGGATTAATTTTCCACATATTAAGTTTCCAATATTATCGTTGTCTTTAAGTATTTCTACTCTCCCTCCCCATTTATCCTCATGTTGCGGCCCGCGTGAAATAACAGATATATGTAAACAGCTCGCTTGAAATGGCTGACATGTGGCCCAGCATAAAAAGGTTGAGTACCCCTAGTCTAGACATAGCTTATTAAAAGTATTTAAGACTTGTGGCACACGTTTTTTATTATTAAAGAAATGTGCAAATATTAACACTCAACTCAAGCAGAAACTACAATGCACGAGGAATGCTAACTCCTAAACTTTAGAAATGCTCCCATTCGCAACTCTCCTTCTCAAGCATTAAATAGTTTGGACACCACAATGGCCTTTAACCAAACTAAGATTTTACCAATAGTGTCAAATTGACTAGAGAATTTGAAGTTAAGAATCTAAAAACGCAGCTTTAAGGGAAATGACTGCAGGGTCAATCGGATCCGCAAGAAAAATGATCAATCATGGTCGTTATGTACCTCCGCGAAAGGAATCCATCTGCAAATTCCCTCGGGACAAAAAGTTAAGGACACCAAGGGCAAGGAAAGTCAAACGAAAGTAATGGATACAAGAGATCAGGGTCAAAGAAAGGTGGTTTATTTGGCAAGGACCAAATATCTAGATAAATCCCTCGCGATACGATCATATTTTAAATTCGCGTATTGTAGTTTAATATTTTACCCTTGATTATTCAAAGTTGTATTTCAGAGGACAAATTTAATCGATTTTTATCAGAATGTGGGATCAACTAATTAGCTGAAATTCGATCTCAATTTAAATATCATTGGGCAATAGCAAGTTTTGAAACTTGATATTAACCAAAACCTCGTGGCACCAAATCTAGTCAACCAAAATCCCTTTGAGAGCTATTGGTTGCATTAGTTTTACTTATCTAAAGATTTCAAGCAATGTTTAGTCTAAAGACAAAATTTCTAAAAATTTTATTCCAACACATTGTATGTATAGATATCAGGACATTTTGTAAACTAGTTTAACAAAAACTACACTTTAATAAACTATAAAACTTAAGATAAAACAATTTATTTAAACTAAAAAGGTTAAAATCAATTTTAATGCAAGTGTTTGCGTCGAAACAGAAACCTTAAAGCAACGATCAATTAAGTATTAAAATGCTCATGTTAACTACTTGGAGTTTTTAATGCAAATTAAAAGCCATGAAAATGAGACTGAAATTTATTTAAACTCCCAAGTTAACAATGAAACTATATTGTTTGTATCGTGTTTCGGAAGCTTTTAGACGGGTTTCATAGAATTGTGCATTATTAAAAAGTTTGACGACTTTAAAACCTACTGGTTTCATTAAAATTGTATCAAACTATTTTATTCTGAACATTAAAAGACCCGATATCCAACCTTTAGATATCAACTATGTGGATATAAACTAATTCCGTTTCATAAGAACGCATCAATACTGAAGAACTAGTAAGTTTCTTGTCTACTTTTCTTAAAAGCGACTATTAAAAGATTTGTATATGTGGTCCTTGCCAATGATTTTCAACGATGGTCTTTGGTATTATAAAAGCCAGCACACGTGAAAAACAGGCATACGTTCATAAATACAATACCTTTCGAGAAAATCATTTAGCACCGTTCCCATATGGTTTTAGTGCCTCCAAATTAAAAACTTAGCATGCTACTTGAAAGAGTCGAATGACATCTAGTAAAGATTTTGAAAGCAAATGAAAGATTGACATGCTTCTCGTTTTTTGCACAAACACTAGTTTCTTCAAGAATCAGTTTCCTAGCAATTTGTATAATTTTGTACATTCATACACATTTTTAGTCAAGATCTTTCTTCTGAAATATAATGCAGCTCCAGAATTCAGATCCCGCTGTGATGCCAAATATAATTTCATATATGCCCCATTTAAGACTCCTTGAATACAACTCATTTTAAAGTTAGTTCCAGAGAGTGTTCCATTAATTTCTTTAAGTAAATTTTGTTAACATTCCTCAAGATAAACAATCTGCTACCTATGCGAAATTAAATGGTGGGCTAATTCACTTCACTTTCTACGAAGTTTTATAAAACACTATCGCAATTCCTCTATATATTCCATAATTTGCTACAGACATTAGTTTCCCCTGTTTTTTGTATAATATTTAAGTTTGAGGTAAGCACTTCATGTTTTCGAATGACCAGAGCAGAAAATACTAGATTTTCTCAACTGCAAATTCTTTAATTTTAAGGACTCTGTACCCTTTGGGCATTTTTGTTTATGTATTTGAAAGTTATATTAGCATTTCACATACGTTCCTATTCAAGAAAATTAGATGAAATTTTGCACAAATTTTTAAAGTTTGTGTATAATTTCTTGCAGAATATTTAAAAATACTTTCTGTAATTTTGATCAGAGGTTTTTGTAATATTCTTAAGGATCTTTTAAGCAACTTAAGGGATCGATTTTATAATTACTTGGATTTGAAGAAAAAAATTGAGATATACATGCTAAAATTCAATGAAAGAGCCAAAATATCCTACATTTTATATATATAATCTCTTTTAAAAGTATTCGGCTTGCAGCAAAATTTGTCTCTAATTTTGCTACATATTTTACATATAAGCACTCGGGAAAAAAATGGAAGTGATTTGTAAATAGTGGAAGTAGTAGCATTTTGATTGAACTAATTTATCGAAAAAACACAGACCGAGTATAAAACTACTTTAAAGTTTAAAATTCTGAAAATACAGTAAGCTTAAAATACCACTTTCAGACATTAGTTATATTATATCTTTAAAAGTATTCCCTTTCGTATTTTTTCAACCCATGCATTTTTATAAATGATCAGTTTTTAGGGAGTATTAATGGCATAAAAGAAAAAGTTTAATATGCGGAAAAAAATTCTGTAATTACAAAAATTAGAGTATATTTGTATAAAGAAAACAGGAAAAAATAAAATCATGGAGTCAATATAAAATGCCTCAATTCAAAAGCCTTTTCACACCGAAGAAAATTACACGATTGTAATGCACTCTAATGTCTAGTTTTATATACATCATTTCTCTTTAAAATTGATTTTTTTTATCAAAACTTTTCTAAAAAAGGGCGTGGTCAAATTGCCTAATTTGTTAATTTACATTTTTCAAATGAAAAATGTTAAAAAATAAAAACGAGAGTTGGGTCATTTTTGGGGTACCAAGTCTTCTTAAATTGACTTTGCGTATTGCACATAATTGGGTTTTATAGATTCTATTTGAATGATCTTCGTGCTATGATAATGTCCTAGAGGTAATCTGTACCAGAAATTAAAAAATAGCCAAACGACTAAAGAGCAGATTTTAGATTACATTTGTAAAGAAAACTTCACAGTATTTAGCATACACACTTCACTTTTCCAATCCATTTTAAAGAGACTATACGTTTTTTAAAATTTCCTATGAGCATGGTCCCTCGTTTTGTCCAAACAATTTAGAGAAATCAAATGGCACCAAAGGCGTCCAAAATGGCCCTTGCAATGTCGAAGACCTTGGGCAAATATAGCAGTTGGTCTGTAGGGTTCAAGTCTGCATGGTCCCTTAAATCATGTATAAATTTCAGTTCAGATTCCAAGGACTGCATCTCTCGTTCAAAATTTTAAAATAGACTTTCATTGAAAAGAATAGGTATAAGTTCCAAGAAAAATAAAGTAGAAAGTTAAACATCCAATGCTCAGCAAATCTATGCATTTGTATTCCCAATTCAAATTCAGAACGCGGATACCTTGAGTTAACACATTCAACGCAGGATTAAATTTGAGAGTAATAGTCTTCAAATATTTTTTCAGCTTTTTAGAACATTTAATAATCGGGAAAATACGATGAAGATTTAAGGATGTTTCCTTGTATTATTAAAGACTGGGACACAAACACACTAAATGCTTTCTCACAGAAAAATACTCCGTTGTGTCGAGACTTTGCATCCTACAGAAAATCAGCACACATTAATATAAAATTCATTTCAATCCAAATTTTTATATTAAGAGTTTTCTGTTGTACAAAGTTCGGCATTTTTCTATACCAGAGGTCGGTAACTTTGTAAGGTGTGGCGTGTCCAACCAGTCTACCTATACGATTCAGGATGCTGCACAAGAGGAAACATTTGAAACAATTCGATTCCCTTGATAATATAGAGAGTAGCGGAATAGAGGTCAAGAATATTAGATTTAGAGTTTTGTTGCCTAATTTTGCATCATTTAAAGATTAATATACATTAAGTATAACAAATAAACATTAAGTATAACTATTCCTTTAAGAAAAAAAAATTCCGATTCTACATACATTATTTTAATGTTTAAAAGATGCGTAAACAACGTGTAAAAGTATTCTTTCCATATAGTTAAAAATATTTTTATGCGAACCTTATCCCTTCACCACTACTTCATATAGCAATAACAGGGGTATAATTTGAGACTTTCACTTTGACAAGAATCTCAATATTAAGCCGAGTAACTTTCCTCTCATGAAAAGTATTGAATTGACAAAGATTTGCTCGAATATGTAGAACTAAAAGCGGGAAATAGAGTAATTGCAATTTTTTTCTAACAATTCAGCCTTTTCAACATTAACCAGTAATTTAAAATATCCATCGACAGACTTATCTTTCCGATTTCTGTACTTGTTGCTTTCGATAATTACGAAGATTTACTCCAATAAGCGCCATTTCAAGATTATCTACTTCCCTCCGCTCAAAAAGTGACCGAGTGCCACCGAGAATGTACACGTGACAAATGGGGCACGCGTATCATGTTTGCCAATACCCGTTCTATACTATAATAAATGCGATTGCCGCATGTTAAAAGAGTACTTGAGCCATCTCCAAGTTTCAACAAGAGTGATGCATGTTACAATTCCACGAATACTAAAAATATTTTATCCGATAGTATGTGAAGTTTATTTCGGGCTAGTGTCAAATACACAGAACAAGTCTTAATTTTAAAGCCTTTTAAAAAATACATAAATTGAAAAGCTTAGTCATGAGAAATGAGAAAAGTGTGGAGATCTGCTAAAGATTCGGAAATGCAGTGCTAATCAAGCGTTTCCCATTGTCCGGCGGATAAAAGTATAACGCATTAAAAGAAATATTGCAACAAAACAAGGCACTAAGTGAACGTTTGGCACAAGAGCCGGTTAAGCCAACTTTACAAGGTGCTGAAAGAAAACTGATGTAATATAGGCTTTTAAAAGTAGTTTTAAGCTTCAGTGGGCAGAAACTAAACAATTGTAATACACAACTAAAGTATAAAACTTCCATTGTCTCCGAGAGACTGAAAATAACGCGGTAAAATTTCGAAATCCAAAACTTTAGAAACAAGGATGCAAAATCATTTACGAACAGACTAATATACTCCCGTAATTTAACGTACATAAGAGACTATTGCATGTCATTACTTATTTTACATTTCCTACTTTTGTTTTCAAGGAGATAACCCTTGAGTTCGTTTCAAGAAACAATAGAAATTATGCAAAATAACCTTGAAAAATGAAAATATTTGCTCAAATAAATAACTTATTTTCCAACTTCATGAGGCTATATAAAAATTGCATTTCTAATCATAACTGGGTATTTTACCTTTGACTTAAACTATTAATCATGATTCAAGTCAATTTTTCTTCAGACTATCCAAATTAGTTCAAATTTTACGAATTTTTAAGCAGAAGTATAAAATTTTATAGATATGGTGTGAAAAATCACCTCAAAATTATGCAAAGGACCTATAAACCGAGGTTGCGGGAATTCAAGGTAAGGAGACTAAAGAAAACTATAATGCGAAGCCCGAAACAAAAGTTCCACGAAAGATTCTTTCTAAAAACCTATAAACTAGATAATTTGCGTAGTAAAAATGGGTTAAGTGAAAATTAACGCCACACTCTGAAGTAGAGTAGGGTTATTAGCAACAAATCTCATAATTTTGAACAGAGGTTAAATGACTAGAAAGACACCCGAGCTTTCTCGTCCCACACTCCAAGCTTCCACACTATACCAATGCGAGAACGTTAAAATTTATTGGTTCCTACCTCTATATGGCGGGTATTTAGTGGCCTACGACTGGAAAGAAATATCGGTCACGAGCTCGAGTCCATTACCACTCGATCATGGAATCATACCACATTATCCAAGTTTATACTGCCAAGCAGCACGAAGGGGAGTGATTTGGGGTTTATTGGGGCAAGAGCCGATTTCGGCTATACTGCGCCAAACATTTCTTTTATGTACTAGAAAAAATTAATGCATTCAAAAGATTAGTGTCTTACGAATAATGTACCATGTAAAAGTACTTCAATAAAATCACCTTTAAAGTACAGTTTATGAATATGAATTTTTAAAATGCAAGAAAAGTTTTATCAGTAAAGTGAAAATAAATATCGAAAATCATGTTAAGTACAACTTTAAATCTAAGCAATGTTTACACAAAAGGTTAAAATGTTCCATTTACATTTCTTCCGGTTCTTTGCGTCATGTAATGCTTAAAACCCGATTTGACATTCCAATCCATTAATTCTTCATCGTAGAGAATTCTGTCCTCTTATTCTGATGCGTAATGCACTAAACTTTTCTTTGGCTTATGCCGAGTCGGTTTTATTTCAATGTCTAGTTTTGTCCATTTTGATCTCTCGTTTTTTCTATTTTGTTTTAAATTTTTTGCAGATTAGACTCCGGAAGTTCGACTATTAGATGTAGAATTTAGACTATCGACTATAGAGAGAAGTACAAATAGGAATAGGTGGCCGAGATTCACATGGTACGGTAGGTACATCTTTAGTTGCAGAAGGCAATAAATGTGCTTGTGTTGATGAAGACGTGACGTCTACATGAATTTAATATGTACTGGGCATATGATTAACAGATGATAAAAGTTTTAGATATTGTAAAGTAGAACAAATTACATTTGTTATGTTTGGATCTGTTTGAGTAGTTGTGAATACAGCTGGAGGTTTAGCAACTTGATCATACGTTTGCGATTTCTGTGGGATTATTAGTTTACTAGCCTCTGGATAAGATTCATTTTTATTTCCTGAATCTGTTTCTATTTTACATTTTGTACATAATTTGGAATCAAACGGATGGGGTTGTAAACAGTTTATACACTTTGGCTCTAGAGGGCAGTCAGTGGAAGAATGCCCAACAGACGCATATCTAGAGCAAGTCGGTTGTCCGTGGCAGGAAGCGTGCCAATATCCGAACCTCTGACACTTTGAACAGCGCAGAGGATTTGGAATGTACGGGCAAATTTTACAATAACAGTATCCAGCTTTGATTGAAGAGGGTAAATTAGAGCTATTAAACGTTAAAATTAAATGTTTAGTAGGAAAAACCAGCATCTTTATTGTAATTCTTCTGACCTGAATCACCCCGATATGAAAATTCTCCAGAGTCTGAAATCCTTGAAGTGCCCAACAAGTCGGGTTCAGAAACGACACCTCGGCTAGAGTTACGAGACCTGTGTGGAGCAACTTTAAGCGGAGGATCAAGAAGCCGTTTTGCTAATAAGACTGATTGTTCAGCGGATTTAGTTTCTTCAAGCATCACCGGATATTAATTTTATAACAGATTTCGGTTCACTTCGGTAGAGATTCACGAATTGCGGAAGGAGGTTTTTGAGACACTACCATTCGGCAGTGATAAGAAACGTGCATTACTCTATACGATATGTATTTGTGAGTAATATAAGGCCTTTACCCGGGCATAGCATATTTGGGTCCATAGGCGTGAACTTTTCTTCATTCTGGTGTGTCTCCAATCATCACGGAATCCAACAAAAGAGGCGGTGTTCCGGTCATCTGGCAAAGACCAGGCACATCGCTTACCTGGAGTACACCCAGGATATAGCTCTACAGCATCCGGACGAGATCCAACGGGTAAACCCGACACCCCTTATCTGTAGGACTAGCCCTACTGAATGTCTCCGAAGAGACTTATGGCCAGCCGATTGTCAGGAGTGGGTTTACTCCTGCCCCCTATCTACAGCGAAGTGTGGGCCAAAGGGAACGCAAAGGTATCCCCAGGACACCAATTTTCTCCTTACGGAACACCGCACACAGCAAACATGCGGGTCGGAAAACCAACCATGTTAGTTAAAAAAATCAATACTAACAACGAAATAAATATTTTTTCGACTAACATTAAACTAATTAAACGCAATACAAAATGAATAGAAAAATGTTATTGATAATGAATTAGTTATCTAACAAAAATAAAATCAATAGTTGTATACAAGTATATATCGAAATAGTCTAATCTAGACGTAAAAAGAAATTTGAGTGACAAGAGAGGGTCGAAGAGAAGGAACACTAGGGTACCCTGGGGTCGTGACACCCATGTTTACCAAAGAAAGTAAACATCTTGGGAATGAGCGAGTGAAAATTAACGTCCCACCGTTTAGCTACACGAGGGCTTTTGGGGACGGTCCGCGTAATTTTGAACCATGATCAAGTGACGCGGACGACACTTGAGCTGGCACACCTTCTCCCAATTACCACACCACACGAACGGGAGGACGTTTCAGCTCTCGACAGATTCAACTTGCATCGCTCCCCTACACGGCGGATCTTCAGTGGTACTGGGATCGAACTCGTGACACGCTAGCCACGATTTAATGCCTAGACCACTTGGCTACCGCGGCCACAAACCCCTTGCGAAAGGAAGAGATCATTAGGGTACCTCGGGATTGCGAGACCGGTATTCGCCTAAGAAAGGCGGGACGGACCTCTAAGGGGAATCAGCACGAGGACTAGTGTCAATGAACATAAACTAAGACATCCTCTCCCACATCACGCCGATAGAACAATCATCCATCTGAAAGCTTTGTTACACTAGAATTGGAACCAGTGACTCAAATAACTAGTCTCAAACCCTCGGAAGATTGTTTTTAAACTCGAAAATCGCAAATGTTTGTTTTTAATGTTGGAATTTTCAAACGCATTTAACACAAGTTAATGTTTATTTTAATAACTGAAATTAGGAACGCGTGCAAATCGTCTCGAGAACTTAAAATAGAAATGTTTATTTGCCACTACTTGTGGGTGAACGGATTTCAGTTTTTTTTAATGGCGAGAGACGTCACTATGCAGCTACTAGAGGGCTTTCGGCGACGGACCTCGTCATTTTGAACCATGATCAAGTGACGACACCAGAGTTAGCATCCCTCTAACTTCCTCGCCACACCAACGGAAGGACGTTTGAGCTTCGGTCGGTTTAACGTGTGTCGCCTCCCTACAGGCGAACCTTCAGCGGCACCAGACTCGAACTCTTAACACACCGGCCTCTAGTCCGTAACCTTGACTACTAAGCTACCGCGCTTCCCCGTTTGTGTTTTGGTGTAAAGACCTCTGAGCACCAAGAAGAGAATTCTTAAGGCGAGACTAACGTAAATAAATCGTCACTAGAAAAAATACTATGCTGGAAACCAAATGAGGGTTTTCGTTCAATGACAAAAGGCGAGTACATAAATAGCTTTTCGAGTGGCTTTTATTCTTTTCATAAATTCTTTTCACTCTCATTCGGTTTTACACATTTAAGCTCAGTGCTTAAAGTTCAGATATCTGAAGATTTGTTCAAGATTCTTGCACTTAATGTGCAGGAAGGATTTTCTACATTTACAAATTTAGTTGATCGGAACCAGCGACCCTGAATCGGGAATTATCCGTGTAAAGAGAAGTTTCTTACAAGGAGAGAGCACGACTAAGGAAATTCATTTGGGGTCGAGACTTTGCAATAGTAGTACTCCTTCAGGGTGCTCAACCCTCAATGTATTAGCGCCGAATGGCCAGTCAATTCGGAAAAAATAGCCTTCGGAATTCATGCTTGGCTTATATACAGTTAAATATTTAACGTTAGAGCCACAGTAGCATAGATGATAGCCGGCCGCGCAGTAAGCAGGTACGCTGAGGTTTGAGTCACGCGATCAGTTTTTTTAATTGTGAAAATTAAATGAATTGAAAGGTAAATGAAATTTTAAAACTATAAATAAAATTATAATATAAATAAAATACAATATATTTTGTACAATAGTGTATTTCATATTATATAAAACTATAACTAATTCATATAAAATATCTTAATATTTATTAAGTTTTTATATTTATTATATAAAATTGTTTATAAAATCTTCGTATTTTTAAACCCTGATCATGTGACAATGACGCGCGACACACTTTTAACTCTTTGAAATCTGGAGATTGAAATTGTTAGAACGTAGACATTTTGCAAGCGCCGCAACCCAAATAAACAAATATAGCTAATTTTAAGTTCCATCTCGTAAAGTTAATTTTTATCGTCTAACCTTAACGTTCATCTAAAGAAAATTAAGTCTAACCTGAAGCTTTTCTACAGTTAATAAAATTCAAGTCCTTAATTAAAAAAAACGGAGGTGATTGTCCTCAAAAGTAATGAGTAACCGAAATTCCTTTTCAAAGAGAACACTCTTCAACTGTAATTACGTAAACAATTTAAAATACGAGTCACATTTGCCGTGGTATGATCGTCTTTTCAATAAGCAAGCTATTAAACAGAAATCTAGTGCGAGTGATATTGGACATTCGCGTCAACAAATGAAGCCTTGAATTTACAGTTTAGAATTACGGTAATTATTTCGCTAATGTCAAGTTTCTGAAACTTGTCAACTTCAGAACTCTGCATATAACTGAATCATAACATGCACTCAAAGTTTTAAATCTTGGAAATTAAAAAGGTTAACCTCAAATGTTTAATGAAAATCCAATATGAAAATGCAATTTCTAGATTAAATGCCAATTTTCTTCTTAATTCAAGACTAAGTTCAAAAGAAAAGTGCAAGTTTCATTTAATGCAAATTAATATTTTTAAAGTCAAATGTTTTCCAAAAGATTCAATAGATTCTTACGTGACTAACTTTTTTCATTTCTCCGATTCAAAACATTCTACTTTACCTTAAGGGCTTACGGCAAATTAAAGCTCGTGCATTTATTACTTTCCGTACGCGTGCGTATTTTTCTTCATATTTTACTTTGAAAGGGGGGAACTGCGAAAGTTACTTAAAACGTTGCCCTAATTTAAAGTCTTAATTTCAAAGGCATCTATTCAGTTTCATTGTTTGAAAGCCTAGAGCTCAAAAAACACTCATTTAAAAAAGTGAATTTCCATGATAAATTCAAAGGAATAATCTATTGTATAGAATTGCGAAAACTGTGCTTAATCTTTACATTCATAAATGAGTAAAGATCAAACTAAAATTATATTCAAGCTGGCACCTCTCCAATTTTCCATCCTAAAAGGCTCAAATTCCCCAGAATAATCTAACCGATTATTCAATAGCCTTTCATCAATTTTGCAATTGCTAGCCAAACATACTTAAAGTGTTTTGAATGACTTATACAAATTGTTTAGTGTTTATTCGGTGCCATTTCTAAAATCTCGTCCTATTCAATACTCCTAGTGTAACCAAACCCCAAGTAGAATACTTACTGCTTCAAGCCAATTGAAAAAGATTGATTTAAAACTCAACTCGCAGGAAACAAAATCAAGTACAAGACTAATATGGACACTATTGCAAGCCTCCCATACCTGGCAAGTTTGGATAAAAAGATTTCTGCACGTTTTAAATACCCAATAAATGGTTTCCAAACTATTTCAGCATGGCCAGAATTTTAGAACTAAATTTAACGTTGTGTCCCATTCGGGAAATTATTTCCAAAGTCAATTTCATTAGACGAAAAAGATACTCTATCAACACTCAATTTCTGCCAGATTATAGAAACAAGTGCAAAAATCTTATTTTAAATCACAATATTTTCCACTTGGAAATTTAAATACGTTGAATAATCATGAACATGTGTGCAAGTAGTAAAAAATAGTTTACGAAACTTTCAATTAAATTTCATCGTAGATGTCATGAATTTTAATGATAATCTAGTGTTATTTAGCCAAAGAATCGACAGAGTATTTAATAAAACCCAATACATTAATTCAAAATCTGCGAAATATTAAATACCAACAAGAAACAGTTTTGCTTTTATTCAAAGCAGGCTTATTATAGATTTTCAGTGGGAATAATTGGTTTAGGAAAATTCTCATTCGGTAGTAATGAAACCAAGTATTAATTTTTCATGCATTAGAATTCGCTCGCACAAGATTGGTTTATATCATAACATACACAGGGAACTTTGTCATTAATGATAGTTTTAATTATAGCAACATTGAAATCATTGAATAGTTATTTTAAAATCTTTGTAAAATTTGACAAATTAGGTGTCGCATTAATATTAACATTTGTGGAAGAAAATTTCAACTTTAGAGTGTAAGAATTGGGTTCGGTAGTTAACTTAAAGTTCTCTAACTTGCAACTACAATCAAAAATGTGTATATGGTCAAAAACTACAAAGTCCTGCCTTAAAATTACATCTTAATTTTGGCTTTACTTCGCGTGATGAGTGAAGATCCGCATATAATCTTATATATATTCTAGGTCTTATCGTTTATAAAATTCAATTTAAAAAACTCATTGCTCTTAAAGTTTTTCGATAGTTTCTCCCGCACCAGTTCTATGGCACAATTTTGGCATCTTCAATCAGAAAAAGTGCCTATTCTAGTACAGAATCAGACTTGTTTAGGAATTTGAATTTTTACTTACAATTCTTGTACCCTTATAAACAATACACATTGAAAGTTGTTCAAGAAAAAAGGAATTGTAGGCAAGACCGAATGAAAAGTCCACGTTTTGAAACCCGTGTTAGTATAAGATTTTATCCATTCATTAAGAACTTGCATCAATTCGGTTCCACACACAATTTAATCATTCCATTCTTTATTCGAACCGTCGCGCGTCACCGTTAATCTGTGAATGTTACAATTCCTCGCGTGTTTCATCACTAATTTTTACACAATACAATGGGAATATTTTGAATTATCGCATTTACTGTTAAAGGTACAGTTAGTAACTAAACTGTCTTTATTTCACGTCATTCAAACGCAGACGCATTTCTCTATGCAGTTCTGCATAAGAATTCCATACAATATTCAACAGATCAAAATTACCAGGAAAACAAATAGAAGCCATTGGTATAAAGGGAAAATGTTGGAACTTCTGATTTTCTTTTCCTCGGTATTGTTCTCGGTTTCATTCGGAAAGTATCCTTAGAGATATTATAAACTTGAAATTTCTAGAACTTGCGTAATTTAAATAATCAGACTACATGTCTACATCAGATCAATTCTGACATCAGAAAAGTACGAAGCGTAAAGATTTCGCGTTTTAACTAGAGTTCTCTCGAACAATTTTACATTAAGTACACCGACCAATAACGTGAATTACCCCATTAAGGATGGTATAAAATGGTTCTACAAACTCTTGTATAAATTCAGGAATATTCATTTAATCCAAAGCAGCATTAAAATCTGTTGCTTAATCCAACTGTTAGATCTTAAAGACTTATTTGAGATGTCTAATAAACTAAAGAATATTGCAGATTAATGAGTAGTTTTTGCAAATAGTTAAAAGGTTTGTAGGATGAAAACTATTTAATGGAGAGTAAATAAGTTTTAAAATTAGTTTCTGGGTCGAGAAAATGACAACTCCATCTTAATCCAAACCGATTTTTAAAATTTTATTTTACTTATTTGTTTCAACGTTCAATACGCCATAACTAAGCGTACTTAACAAGGAGTTCAAGCCCTTAGATTACACATGTACTTTGTATTCAAGACTCAAGTAAGCACTAGTCATCAAGCACATTGAAGTAAACTTTTGAAATAAATACGAGGAAAACTAATCACATAGTTAAAAAAGGCATACTTGGGGAGAATTCAACTTAAGCAATTTGATGGGGAGTATTTAATCAGTAGCTCCAAATATTTTAAAAATGGAAAATTTAATTAAAATTAGTCTCGCAGCCATTGGACTATTACTCGAAGGGATCAACTCCCAGAAAATTTAAAGTTACTTGATCACAATTGAAAAGCCTCAAATCCTCGACCACAATTGGGAAGCAATTGCAAAGCCTCAATCCGTTTTATTCATTCCCACGCAATCGTAGAGCAACTAACTACAAGTAAAGCCGTTAGGTTTGTTTACCTGTATTCGGAGCATAGTTTGTGTGCATCTTGTGGAACTTTACGATTCGAGTACTTTGACATTCAATTTTACTCTGTTCAAATTTTATTACCAAATATTTTTAACATGCCAAGATCGTGTAAATTTCTCAAAAAACGCAGTTGAATTTTTTTTAATGGTACACTAATGCTAATCGTGGATCGAACAGTAATAATGCAAGTAATTCAAATGTTGAAGTTATTGCCGATTCAAATAGTGAGCAAAAGGAAAGGAATTTTCCCATCTGAATTCTAGTTTCTTTTGAAGAGGCATTAGTGGAATAATACATTTAATTTGCATTTGTTTTAAGAAATGAAGTGCATTGCAAGAAGAGACATTTTCATGGACTTTCAAGATTTAAAAATAACTCTGGACTGGCATCGCATCTTGTAGAATTTTATTCCTAATTTTGTGAAGGGACACAAATTGCATCAACTAACATTTTGTATATGCTATGCATTGCAGCAGAAGCTAGATGAATCTGTGGCCTAATTAATCTCAAAACACCTACGAGACCTGGGTTAAGAGGATTTTGGATGCTACAACTTTTAATAGAACTATTCAAAATGCTGCAAAGGAAACTGTTTGGGAAAATGAAAGTGGTAAAAATATTGCAGTTGTAGAGGGGATGCAACAGAAACTAGGTTATGAAGATTAAAAACTTGAAAAGGCAAATATCCGACGATAAGGGTTCAAGAGGGAGAAATCGCTTTACTGCATCTCAAATATCTATTCGAAGAAATCCCCGTTTGTTCAAAAAAGGCGACAAGCCACGTGAGCTAATTTAACCCCAAACTTTCAAATTAATATCCTCAACATGGTTTTTACCCCGTCTGAAAATTCAGTGTAGGTATAAAGAAGCTGAAGCATCAGTAAAACTTGCTAACAAAAGGTCTTGTGGCTTTTAGGAGAAATGCGTCCAATCTTTAGGAACCTAAACGTTAAAACGTTTGCACGAGAAAACATAACCCCAAACGAGTCTTCATGATATCGTATATGATCAACATCTGTACAAAGTGAAACACTTTCACTTGGTGTGTTTATGATTGTATTCCTTCAATGATGGTAATATGTCAAAAAGGGCTCCAGAAATTGGGAGCAAAACCCGAGTAATATGTAGCAAGGACAATAAAATGTCTCGATAAGCAAAATAGATTGGAGACAATCTATACATTTTCTGCACGATCCAAACAATGAGGAAAATACTAAAGAAATATTTAAAAAATAAGGCAAAACGGATTATAGTGTAGAATCTTTGATTAGACAAGATTGCATACACGAGTTACTGTTCAAGAAAATTTTACTTAAAAAGTGTACTATAAATGTACTGTATATGTGTGCATGCTCTGAAAATTTATACTAAATACCCCTTACATATACTGAAATGTGAGAATTTTGAAATATTCTTAAGCCATTTAAAAAAAGGAAGTTGTAACAAAAAAAATTAAGCTGAACAATACACTTAAAATTTCCTTTTCAATATAAAGATAAATATCTACTGTACAGAAAAGTTTAGGTTTTGGTGCGTTTAATAGTTTCTCAAAAGATTAAAAACTAGAATTATATTATTGTCATTGCAAGAAGCGTCTTGCATAATACACAATTTTTATGAGTAAAAACAAAAGCAGCTAACTTTTGTCTATTTCAGACATCATTCGTCCGAGATTTATAATATTTTAAAAATTGTTTGGACGAAAAAACCAAACCCTTAAGATATGTCGTATAATCATGTATTCCCAAATCGATACTTTTACATTTGTATACATATTTACATTGTATTTGATGCTTATAGTCAGCTTTGATTAGGGTAAAGCTGAAAATTCTTCGGTTATTGGTACATAATTTGAGGAAAATGTTGCAACTGCTGCGAAATATTTCGATAGGGAAAAACGAAAAGGCTACTTAACCATTCTGGACGGTCCAAGGAAAAGAAATAAAGGCAGAAGAAGCTAATGTTTTAAAAAATGAAAAACATAGGTTGCGATTCTCGTGATAAAGATTTTGTATTAAAATTGCAAGTTCATCAAGATGCTTAAGACTGTGCGTATGCCTTTTGTTCCTAATCTATTATAGAAATACTCCCGTAATTTTTATACTGCATATCACCGATATGTAATATATACTGGAGGAAGCTTTGATATGTTTCCAAAATATTTAAAAATATTGACAATTTTGCTATCTGTTCCTAACGATGCTCTGCAAGTTTGTTTTTGAAAAACTAAATATATTTATACAGAAGTTAAAAATTTCAGATATGTATAATATACCGACAAAATTTTAAATCTGCAGTTTCAAAGAAAAGGGTACATAAAAATGCTCACTTTAAAATTGTCGGTATAGGATATACCCTACTCCCTTTACGAAGACACTGATGAAAAAGCAATAACTAACCCACATTCAAGACTCCGTTGCGAAAACTACATTCAATTTCAAACTTTAACATTGTTTTGATTATCCTTAAGCTAAAATTTTGATTTCATACTTTAGTTTGACAGTAAAATTGTCATTCAATTTCATTCTTCTCAACTAGTCCAAAGGATTTCCGTACTTTGAAAACTATTTTCAGATGGTTAGAAGGCAACCTACGCTTAATTTTTTTTAACAGTTTCTGCTGAATTAGCAAGAGACTTTAAAACAAAATGGCTTCAACAGGCAAGAGTTGCTTTTATGCTCATAAATTCATGTTTTTAATAGTGTTACGAAAATGCAACATTATGAATGATATTTGGGATTTTTGTGCATTGCATTTTTATATTTAAGTTTGAGTTCTTTTTTATTTCAGATAAGTTTGCGCATGGAAAAACCCTAGAGTAATTCCACGAGATAAATATTTCAGAATCTACAGAGGGTAATGAACAATCAGATTGGAAGTCTGGTTGTTACCGACCTTTTGACAGTGGTAGAAGTGGTAGAAGTGCCCTCAAACCATTGATAATTCCTCCACATTTCATCTGCTCATGAAATTTACCACTATAAAATTCTACGCAACTGGAACAGAGAGATAATAGAATGGGAAAATGTCCACTACAGCTCGTTAAAGATATTAAAAGAGCAAGGGAACATACGACTTTGCTTTTAAAAAGAATCGTTTGTGCCATATGGTGAGACGACAAAGCAATAGTTACAGTGGCATCCAACTGGGAAGCAGTTGAACCCATTACGACCACAGAAGGGTACTCGAGGGAAGAAAGGCATGTCGTAAAACAGCCAATACCAATTTCAGATTATTATAAGCATATAGGGAGAAGTAAACCCATTTGATAATTTCGTAGCAATGTACAGAATAAAAAGGGGAAGAAACTCTGGTTCCTATTCTTGGGAGTTTTTTTGACGTTGCAAAGACAAATGCATGACGGTTGTACAAAGACAATGGATTCTGAAATTAGTTTGACTTTCAGAGATGCAGAAGGATAAGTTTGCCTACTATCTCGCATGTTGGGAGACCATGTGCTATCCAAAATATAATTTTTAACGTTGCTCGAAAAACTATTTTGATCATATAATCAAAAACTGAAGAATAGAGGAAAAGTTGCTAGAATTGTAAAAGTCAAGCAACTTCCATTGTGTGATAAGTAATTTCCCTTTCCATGCAGAATGTTTGAAAGACTTTCATATTTCAAAACTTTGAACTAACGTTGCGAAAACACCTTTTGTAACAGTCATAGAAATTAATGCATTTTTTAAAATTACTCGTATTATTTATGCTCAAATAAGTCTAAAAATTCAGTCTGGAACAATTCTAAAAGCGCAATCTTGGGCCAGTCTTTAGTGGGTCAAGGAGAGTAATGCATTTTAAGACTAGTTTTACAAAAGATTCATTGTATAATTTGTAGACGGAAAAACTCCATAATATACAAATCCTCTTTAATGTATTAAGGTTATATTGAACTAAAAGAATGCCAAACTACACATTTTACGGTAGAAAATGTTTTAAATAATTGTTTCAGACAAATAATCGTTTATCGTACCACTTCCTTTAAATTTATAAATTGTAGAAATATTTGACCACATAGAAAGATCAGATTTAAGGGCATTCCACAACAGCATGTTTTATTACACATAAAAGCGATCCTATTTAAGTAAATATTTTGAATACATTTTTAATTACTGCAATCCTGTTAGATATGCTATAAGTAAAACCGACATGGAAATTGAACATACACACACGTGAAGTTTCAACTTCTCATATTACAAATTAAAATACACACTTTAATTTGTAACACGAGAAGTTTCAAATTCATGGTTTCTGGCGGATGAAAATACTTAACAGACGGACATTGCATCTCATTCGACTTTAAAGATGTCTCACAGAATCTTATAATCAAGATCATTTCCCAATTGGGTAGTTTACACCTAGAGCGCGTGCAGAAGATGGGTCTGAGCACGTAACCCATCTGAGAAAGATTGGTTACGCGCTCAGACCCATCTGTTACGCTGTTATACCGTCCAATTCCGATAGTCTGCGAAGGTCAAACATTTCTTTGATATTTTCCAGTCCATTTCCATGCAGGTTTAGAGGACAATCCAAAATTTGCGGTTAATCGTCTTGAAATAGTACTCAAACTGGCATGGGCTCTATTAAAGTCTCAATTTTAACCGATATTTTAAATTTCGACAGTTTTTTTAATAGTTCTCGTCTTCAAACTTATTTCATCGCCGAGAACACCCACCTTTATACAGGATCACCATTCCTCCTCCTTTGCAAACAGCGAGGATGATTTGCCCATTACAATAATTGCACAATACATTTTGTAGAAAAATCCAACTAACTGGTGATAGACGGGAAGACACGTTTATTTGTAGCAGTAAAATGAGTCGAATGCAATCGCAATACGAGGCAACATAATCTGCAGAATATATAAAATGTCAAAATGCTGAATATCGGCTACAAGTCAAACTTTTGAAAATGACTAAATACCAACTCAAACTTTATTTTCGCTATACATATTTACATCAGTAATTATTCTGAATTGCATAAAAGACTCCTTGTCAATATATTTTTATTAATTATCTAGAAATGATCTGTGTAATATCCGAAATATATCGATACAATCTATGAAAATTTATATACACAAAATTAAATTGTGCACTAAAATTTTTCTATGATAATGGAGTTAATTTGACACTATTCGAATATATATCTAGACTTTGATTAAAATATCCAAGAATAAGATTTGGAGATGACCTTGAATACTTCATATTTTAGACAGTTTAGAGATTCAAAGGGAAGTAAAAGCATTACCCAAGATATGGAATAATTTCATTCAAACTAATCACTTGGTTCTTAAAATATATAATCTCAGTAAATTTAATTAGAATGCAGAAGGAAATATTTGTCGCAATGGGAAAAGGCGACATTCCTGACCTCGTCCGAAAAGTTTATTACGCAAGATTTCGTACCTAAGCGAGTTTGAGAATTAAAGATGAAGACTGTTATATCCAGTAGAATGAGCTTATGAATATCAGTCTTTCAGCGCAATGATTTCGACTTGAGATTAAAGGAATACTTTAAATTTTGTATCTCCCAATAATTAACCTCTTTTGGCATGTTAAACTTTGCAATATTTCCTGTAAAATTTAACTTAATGATAAATATTTGGCGTTTGATATTGGCAGCATGTATTCGTTTTACATTCTAATTAAAAATTGATGCATTAGTGAATGAAACCAATACACTCCATGATGTGCTTTTCAAAATTAATTGCCTTTCGATCAACTCCGTATACTCTAATTTGAATCAGTTACACAATATTAATATTGCTTGATTTAACTTCGAGAGCCATTTTATATTCATTGGTTTAATAATTAAGTTTCGTAACTATGTTAATTGGTGAAAGAAATCCTATTACATAATTAAAACCGGATTAATCCGGCAAGACACTGAAAGTCATCGAATTTCAAAGTAATGAGAAGCTATTTTATTATTAGACTCATTTAATTAAAAATTTTAAATGGTAGGAGTAGTGTTAAATCAAACGTGATCAGCCAAGATTTTTGGACTCGAAGCAAACAACTGTTTTATTAAATCTGAAATATGGGCCCTCCTTTCCAACCAACTTCTTCAGACACGTTTTTTCTAGGAAGACGTAACCCAAGGGGGAACCAATTCCAGTCCATGCCCTCATGCACTTGAGTTTTGACAAGGAGCAAGGAACTGTGACATGTCCTTGGAATAAAAGTGAAAGTCATGACCCTTTAGGAGAGACGGAGTGAACTCCTTTATGGTGCTCTGAGATTCAGCTTGCCGAAAGTAATTTATAAGCATATTTTATTACGATGTGACGTCATGAAAACCTGCTTGGGCATTCGATTCTCTTCGTCACTAGGATTTAATGGTCCAAGACTTAGCATTAAATGTCTCGCATGTTTAAGAAAGAAAAATATAAACATGTTGGTCGTTTATGAAAGTGAATTTGAGATTTTTCGTGACTGAATGAAAGTTTGGAAAGAATAGATTTCGTGACTCGAGTTCATATAGACAAGTGCCCGAGTAAAATTTAACCGTAGTT
The DNA here is from genome assembly GCA_019973975.1 of Trichonephila clavata. Lineage (NCBI taxonomy): Eukaryota > Metazoa > Arthropoda > Arachnida > Araneae > Nephilidae > Trichonephila > Trichonephila clavata. Next base: position 28,642 of record BMAO01009694.1, on the reverse strand, counting down.
TTGTAACAGATTGAAATGTAAATAATGTACAAATTCAATTTTCCTGAAGACTTCGGAGAAAAATCTGCAAGAAAGAATTTTTCCTGTCATTAAAATTTAAGAAAAGCTGTACATTAGCTTTTGCATTTTCTAATTCTACAAATTTAAAGCCAAGACTATTAATAGCTAGAAAGTATACTAGTTATTGAAAAGTGAAGATTTTGCAAATCAAGATTATTAAAATTCGTAATTATGCATTGATGCTCTCTATTCTATCAAGAAATCTTTGATAGGCTAAAGTAAACAGTGTAGACTTTACTTAAAATTCCAGCAATTATAGGTTTAGATTTTACGCGCTTCAAAAAGCTACCATTCACTACTCTTTATCAAGTGATTCAACTGCAGATATTCCTTTTTACGAGTTGATAGTCAACAGTATTTTATATTTAAGTAGGGAAGAGAGAAAATGTGCTTCATAAATTGTATACAATTCGGATTGTATAAAGTTTTAAAAAACAAGGATTGTGTATAAACCGTAACTCGTAGAACAATATTTAAAATTGGCTATACTGACACGGACTTCAAACAATTATATTAGACTGTTAAATGCTCACAAAATTGGTTTAATATTTGATACGAAAATACAGACTTGGAAAAGTAACGTTAACTAAAGAATTTACGGAATTTCTTTAAGAAAAAAGACTCAAGATTCTCGTAAATTTAGATACTTCTCGGTATCCAGTATATACTTGTTCCAATAATTATATTTCATTGTTTAATTTAGCAATCATAATGATCACATGTAATGTCGCATTTTTATAGAAAGCGTAAAAAAAAATGAATCAAATTTTCGCTGAGACTTAATGTTGTTAAAACCCGTAAATAAAATGCAATGCAAATATTTAAAGGAAATATCTAAATTATCCTAGTTGGATTTTAATCTTGTACGAGAAAACACGAGACAACTCAATGAAATTTATATTTATGACACAAATTTACGAATTTTTACCCTTCTACAAATTTTATATATAACTGTTAATGTTAAAAATCAACCAAGAGTACGTACCAGAGATAAAACTACATAGCAATTACCTCAGAATATAGCAATTGGGACAAAATCTAAACAGACTTCTCTTTAAACATTAAACTGACATTTCGTAATGAAAATTGCTTTCAATGAAGACAAACAATAGCTTTATCATTTGAAAATTTCGTTAGTGGAGTTTAAAAGCACATTAGCCAGGCTTAATGAATCGTAGTATTAAATCAGAGGGTTGCAATAATTTGCAGATAATTCGCCATATTTTGAAGTCTAATCCTGTAACTTAAGCTTTAAGTTTCCAGCTCTAAGCACTCACGACTAAAGCTATACAGGTGACGTCACTAAGTCGTTTTCCATGCGCAGAAAACCAATGACGCACTTCCGTAAAATATTTGAGTTCATCGTAATTACTACCTCCAATTTCAGGACCGAGTTTTTTTTTTAACAATGAGAATTATTTGCCAGGTGCAAGATAGCATACTAATGGAGTTATAAGGTGCGTCAAACGGGATAACATCAATGCTAAGCAAAGTAGTAGAAATGCGCATCAAGGATCTATTTTGTTCTATGTCTGGTTTTTCCTCAAAAAATTTATCATAGCTTTGCGTGCCAAGAAAGACAAAAACGTTTTTCATAACATTATGAAGATAGAAGTTGAAACCCACCATGGTAATTCAGAAGTTGTTTTGAGTGGGACAAACTTGTAACAGACAATCTAAAAAGTTATACGCTTAAAAATGCAGCAACTGATTGCATCACTGGAAGCAGTTTTGTAATTAAATGAAATTAAACTCGGAAATACCAATTCACGCTAGTTTTAGATTATAATCTTTCACAGAAATACTGAAGCATCACCTTGCATTTATAAACTCTTAAGGGTTCAGTCTTTTAAAGGGTATCCATATGGAAGCCTATAAGTACAAAATAAAAGAAATTACATTACGGATTGCAAGGTTGTCCAATAAAAAGCTGCTGCAAGAATAAAGATCTTAATAGTTTGAATATTATCTTCCTTTTTTAACAAATCTGCGTCAAACGAATTTATAATGAAGAGATTCAACTTAAATGCTATTCAATACCATAACTCGAATAGTAATCATTTTAATTCAAAGAAATTCATGTTAAATTGATAAACTAAAAAGGGTCGTCTAGGTAAAAGTCTGAACTATTACAATAGTAAGTTACTAAGTACTGCTTGCACACACAAGACTTGCTACGAAAACCACTGAACGAGTATGTCAGTAAAATCGATTTCGAATACAAGTTTTGGAAAGTGATATTTATCAAATGAAAGACTAGTTATATTTCAGCGTTTTCTTTTCTACTTATTGTAGAATCTAATACTTTAAGGACTCGACTAAATTAAAAACGGCAAAAGCTCTTAAATTCCAAAGCACTATTGTCTCTTAAATTGTATAAACGGCTACGGGAGGCAAATCTCCTGGTTCAAAAGAATGACATTCAGGCTAGTACTTTCAACTTAAAGATATCAAAAACTAGAAAGCCCAATAAAATATATCATTTAAGAGCTCTCGACAGTACATGTTGGTCTGTTGAAGTTTTAATTACGTCAGACCTTAGTTTTGAGCCAAGTCCTGTGACGTGGTGGACTTCCGAGACTTTCCGATATGTTTTAAATAACCTACGCCGAATATGCGTCAATTAACGAAGGAACATAGCTAAAGACTTAATTCAAATGCAGTTCAAGATAAAATTGCATGGGTCTTCCGAGATCACTATATATCTGGCGTTTCCCGTGTTTATGAAAGAAAATAAGATAATATCACCGACACCTTAGGATTGCAAACCTCTTGCTAATAATTCAAGAAGCATCCATCTGCGAGTCTAATACAGTTTAGAGAAAGCCTAAATGAAAGATTTCTTGATTGTTAATTTTTTTATTCAATTTTATCAATAACTACACAGTTTAAGATAAAGTTTTGCGAACGAAAATTTAACATAGGAAGCGACACTGGCAATAACAGCTAACTTTCCATAAAAAGTATTACGGATACAAGTGAAGATATAATTATGTACACTATAGAAATAAGTACCATTCAAATGACACTCCAAAAGTAAAAGCAGTCTTCGAAGATAGTCCTTCGCTTCGTCATTAGTCATGCAATACAGAGGCCGAGTTCAGCCAACACGAATAGTCAGCCAACATTTGAATTGACAAGTACGCGCGCGCGCGTTTTCACTTAAATTATAATTTTGTGTGATCACACACACTAGAGACGTGCATTTGGTACCATTAATTTTATTATAGTAATAAAATTGTGCCTGCTAGAACGAGAAACTTTCTGAATTTGTAATCAATGCATAAACATTTAAGAATGCAATTTTAAATTTGGCTTTATAACTTGCACATCCTCAAAGTTAGTAAGCATTATAGTGACAATGACTTCCAAGGTCTTATAAATCTCACCAAAAGCAATTAAATTTGCTATTCTGTTATATAACTGACAGGCGAACAATTTTACCTGACGGAATTAGTTATTAAGTAGAAATAGTGAAAATCTAACCGAGCGTGTGTTCAGCGGGTTTGAAACTTAAAATGCTGGCTAAGCTATTTGTTTCTAACTAGTGATACAACAGGTCAACACATTTAAACTTAAAGGAAATTAGAACAAAAGCTTAGCCATAACTTTGCTATTGCAAACTGTTCTGCTTTAGGGGGTTTAAATTTTCCTACAATATTACGAAATTAGAGAGTTCAAAAATTAGTCCAAGTGCAATTTATATAGGTCACAAATGCCTTAACCAAGATAGAACAATTCAGGAAGATGTCGAGCGAATGGGTTTCTATGGGATGGTTCATATAGAATAAAACCTGGAGACTAAAGCATCGAAACGAGATTTCATTTTAATTTACGTCACTGAAGCAAGACGAGAGCAACTGGCGATAGACCGTGCTTGATTGATTGAATATTAACGTCGCACTGTTCAGCTACTCTAGGGCTTTTGGCGACTGATCTCGTCAGTTTGAACCATGGTCAAGTGAGGAGGACAACACCCGAGCTGGCACCCCCTCTCCTAACTACCATACCACACCAACGGGAGGACGTTTGAGCTCTCTACAGATTTAACGTGCATCGCTCCCCTACACGGTGGGTCTTCAGAGGTACCGAGCTCTTAACATGCTTGCCATGATCCGATACCTTGACTACTTTGCTACCACAGCCACGCGATGGAACTTTTGCAGTTTTGAACCATGATCAAGTTGTACCCGAGCTGGTACCCCCGCTCCGAACTTGCACACAACGGGAAAACTCAACAAGTTTAACATGCATCAGCTCTTTCCAATGGCAATAAGTTCAGCGATAGGTAATAAATTTCTAACCAGTGAAAGCGCCAAGACGTAATCTTTACGCTAAAAATTAAAACTATTATTGTGAGGGATGGGTTGGAATCCCAAACTCCCACCCTTGTGTACTCCGGGCACATAGTTTAATCTGACCATCTCTAACTATCGATTGAAACGATGATAACTTAAATGAAAGGAAAACTTAAATGACATACGACAGAACTTAAGCGTGGAAATTCCCAAAAAATGTAGTGGAACCCAAACCTTGAAATATGCATCTTGATGCGGACTTCATAGTTTTAGAAGACTGAGACCAAGTATTTACACAAATTTCAAATAACTTTGTTTTAGTTTCTGAAACTGAATTTTTTTTTATATGAACATCAAGCTTAGCAAAAACAAATTACTAACAAACTTTAGTGCTAATTTAATATCGAAGTGCTACACGCGCCAAATTTATATTCGCCAAGATGGGCGTTAATGTTACGAAATGGTTACCTTGATATACTTTTATCGTTTGGCAATGTGGTTGTCATGGGGATGACAAATAGTTAATTTTTTTTTATTCCTTTTCCCGAGGGAACCTTGTTAACTTCATTCGATTTTAGTTGATTTCTTTAAGAATTTGTGTTGTCACTAATGCCACCTGATCGGCATGTGCCAGATCGAGGCCCACGAAAATCATGGGAAGGTCTAGATTGTACACCTGTCGTTATCCGTAGCCTTGAGCACCATGCAGGTGATGGTACGTTTGGGCTCGTTTTCACCCCAGTTTTTTTTGCACCTGGGGTGGTCAGGGCCTCCCACTTCCTCTATAACCTCACGAGGGGCCTTGTGGCTCGACGGCCATTTAGAGTATCCCATATCGCGAAGGCACTATATATTCACAAACATCCATACCTTCTCCAGGATTCGAACCCAGGTCTTACGACCTAGCAGTCAGTGTCTCTAACCACTGTACCGGATGGGCACGGCTCTTAAATTCAACAGTTTTCATTGCAATCATTCAAGCTACTGCTTGATTTCTGTTAGGTGCTATTTTTCAATATGCATATTTCTAATATCATTGACAAGAGTACCAGGAGATATTGGAAAACACAATGGCTGTGCTTTAATTCTGCAAAAATCGAATTCACATTTTATTTCCTTTTAAATAATGCATTTTTAAACGTTCCTTGTATGATGAAATTCATTAAAGGAAAGCACAGTTTTCGGAATATTGTAAGTTATCGGCATTTGATATTTCTTATTTTTAATATATAATATGCAATTTTATGTACTATATAATATAAAATTATTATATTGCATGGTTAATTATATACATTGCATAATGTAATTGTATTTATATTGATTATTATTGATAGTCAATTTTCAATCCATTTCTATATTTCTTTAAAACATATGTCCTGGTGATTTGTTACAGCTAAGCCGCCATCTTAGATTCCATATCACTCTACAACAGAGATCGGCGCCATCCATCCGGTATAGAGGTTAGTGACGCCGACTGCGGTGCCGTAGGGCCTGGATTCGAATCCGGGAGAAGACATGGATGTTTGCATTGTAATCCTTCACACGACTTTAAATTCCTTCCTTTGTGGCGTGTGCTTCATGCTTGCTTCTGTAAGTCCCCGTGTGACAATTTGTGGGGCACGGGGGACTTATAAGTGTTCAATAAAAACGAGGGTCTCCAACCTATGATACGCTGTACAATTTTCCAATGGCACTCTGCACTACTCTAAAGATTTGTTTATTTTTTATTGGACGGAATTTGATGAATTTGTGATGGACCTTATTTGACAGGGATGTTCCGAATTATGAACATTAACGAAATTACGAAAAAATCTCAAACTAAATATAAATTTACAGCTGTTTTGTAAATTTAATGACATTTCTGGAGAGATTTAATTGTTAGAAGAAAATTGCGTGAACTCTGCTTTTCGCACTTATAGTTCTACATATCCAAGTAAAAAATATTTCCTCATGAAAAATATTTCAAGTCCGCAAAGAAATTGTTTAAGGTTAGTCTGTAACCCCTATACCGCTAATGTTAAATTGATCTTTAATTATGTACATTTTTCTCAGAAACTGCTAAATATAAAAACTTCAGATTTTGTCTGTACATTAATTATACTCTTATATTCATACTGAAGTGAAATTTTAAATATATTAAGTTTTTCAAAATCATGCAACGTAAAAGTATCACGGAATTTTTTGAAAATTGTCGGTTATCCTGAAAAAAAAATGACTGTTACAAAAATATTGTGAGAATATTAATAAAAGTTCACTTCAGTATATAGATACGCATCTTATTTTCAGTAAAATTGTGTGTATATATTCAATAGGTTCCGAGAAAAATGTACAGTTTGAAAATCATCGAGAAAATTTTATATAATGTAAAAAGGTTACTTCATCACAAAAATTATGAACTACAACATGTTTTGGTCCCATTTTATTAAACATTAGCTTATCTTATATTTTAAGACTGTTTCCTATTTTACTTAAATTGCCCAGAAAATACATACGTAGCATTTCAGTTTTGTTATACCTCCATTAATTTTCTCAAAATCTATCAATTTCTGAAGAATTTTTAGTATTGATGTAGAACAATCAGAGTTAATTAAAAAATATCATGAATGCTATGTACAAATGTAACAATATGCAAAAGTAAGGATTTGTGAATATGTGATTATACGTCATTTCTCTAAAGTTTTCATTAATGTTTTGTATACTCATATCCAAACAGTTTCTTAAAGTATCAGATGTCAAAATTTTTCCTGAACTGGTCAAATGATTTCCAACAGTAAATCAAAACTTTACGTTTTTAAACATGATATTTAAGCATTTTTATGTATGTAACCAGCTTTTTGCAACGACAAATTGTATTGCACTATGAATTATTTGTAGGCACCATTCATTCAGAAACTTTTGAATATTTAAGTTTAAAGACTTGTCTGTACAATAAAGAAGCATTTATACTGAAGTGATATTTTCCAAATATATTTAGTTTTTCAAAAACTTACCATCACTGAATTTATTCAAACTTGTCACGACATGCATCTATAGGTTAATGTTCTAATATTTCCAAAATATCACTTCAGTATACACAAGTATACATAAGGAATATAGAATGTCAACTTCTGCTGTATATACAGTAAATTTTGAAAAAAAATTTTAAACACCATTTTAAAAATTTAATTTTTAAAAGACTAATTTTTTAAAAATCTTGCCTTGTCACAAAGTAAGTATATTACAAATATTAAGCAATTCTAACTTAAAACACTTTAAACATGTAAATAAATCCCGCTCCAAAATTTGATAGTTAATCGTGCAGTTATACTGTTATCTAAAGTTAATTGCTTATGAATAAACAAAAAGGCTTTGCAATTTTTCAGGATATTTAAAAGGTAAATATCCATCAAAAGTGGGCGTGGCCCGCCAGTTGATTTTTATATATAAAGTCCTTTTGACATACTTCCAATTGAAAATATAGTTTATGTGTTTTAAACCCTAGAGGTTATGAATTACAGATTTCAGAAATATCAAAAACTCAAAATCGATCACTTCAAGATTTTTTTTATCCTACTGACTGCCCTTAGCTGAATGCTCAAAATCTTCAAATTTGAAAGTTAAAAATTACCCTGATTTTGCGACAAGAGCGGTGCAAGCGCTAGAATCTCATTAAAAATTTTATTCATCTTTTTATTTCACTATAATGAAGGGAAATGCTTTTATTTTATGTTATATTTTTAAGCATATTTATTAAAATAAGAAATATATAAGTACAATTAACTTTTGTAATATTAATATAAGTAGCTATTCAAAAGTTAACCAACGAGAGGCAATCAGGACTCGAGAAAATTTTATTGCTTCAGATTAAAAATGCCACGTACTAAAGACTTGACGAAGCTCTACTCGGCATACTAAATAAGGGAAGAAAACTTTAAAATAGAATGTACTTTACAGGAGCATTAGTAAATTTCGTTGTCAACCTTAAAATAGACTAACAAGTTTTTAAAAAATCATTTCATTGAAATCAAGACGATTCTACGGGCCATATAAAAGATCATTTTCTAATCAAATCAATTCAGTTTGATCATAATGCACATTAGAATATAGATACAAGTATCATACTTATATAGAAGACTGATAGCTTAAAATCTGACAGTTTTCGACTAAATCAAAACTAAATCGTTTGGAAGTACAATTTGTTGGATGTTAATAAATGAAATTGCCCCTAAACTGCTCGTATTAATCACGTTCTAAATGTTTGTCCTTTCATATAAAGTTTTCAAATGTAATCGTTAATGCCACAAGTACTACATCAATTGAACGAATTGTTTGCATAAATGGATTTTCGCCATTTATAACCTTTGATAATACATAATTTCTTCCGTGACTCGAGTTGTTTGTTATCAGCCCTAAAGTTTTACAACGCACTGAAGTGCTAGTAAACATTGTTTCATATTTTAATTGCAGTAAAAAACTATGTATATGTACACATTGTGATGTCCGTTTTGAGTTATAATTGTAATGCTATTTCATATTTGAGTAATTCTGCGTTGTGAAAAGACTTGATGGAATCTGTATTCTAGTTAAAGAATTTAGAAATCAAACCCAAGAAACAGTAGCAATTTAAAATTGATTTAGCTAATCAGAACGCCTAAACTATATTAAACACCTCTCACATCTATGGAATAATTGTTCTTAGTACTCTAGTATCTTCAAACGTCAACTAGCGCAAGAGTTTGTTGTTAGAGATTAAAACTTCCGATTCAGTTAAGTTAAATTTCTTGCCAATTCAATACAATATTCAATAAAACTCCAAATAATTTACTTTGAAGCTTTGATTAGTCAATTTAAAGAAATAATGCTAATTTAAGTATTTAGGAAGCTAAGCAATCCTCTAAAGTCTCATTAACCCGATCACAAGATCTAAACGCAATATTGTTACCGACGTTAAGATTACAAGTTTAATTTTTGAAATGAAACTATTGAAGAAGAACTAGAATTGAAGTAATTCTAGAAACAGCTATTCTTTGACATACCACCCCTTTTTAAAAGAATTATTTAGAAATGCAAATTTAATTGAAAAGGAAAGACATTAAGCTATTTAAGAAATTACGTAAAATAGTCTAAAGATTATATAGTACTCTTTAACATGGATAACTTAACGGAGAAACTTAAAAATGCTGAGTATAGTAGGGTATTAGTAAGGAGATAATCGGAAGTTATAAGATCAATGTGTGTGCACTGAAAAATGGTTGCTTTTCCACCAAATTAAATAAAGTCCCTTCTATTCAATTTTCTTTATTAATCTTAATTGTTACATCCCTTTGATAGCAAAGTAAGTTCAGCTCACTTCATTCGGTGCTCCTTCCTAAATCCCGAATGAGTGGTATTATGGCACAAGAATAGACTTCAGCGAAAGTGCGCCAGACTAATCTCGAAAGGAAGCCTATACTCTTTCAGGCAGGCACTCTTAGTGTTGAAAATTCATTAACACTCGACATCGGCTAGAAAGTGTGATAAATGAGAGTGGATTTTTTAAGTTCGTATTTTTAGCTTTAATGAATAAACCGGTGATTTAGATGTCCCATAAAATTGTAGAATTTGAAATAGTTTCCAAAATACATTCAACTTACGTTTTGCAGAAATACGTGAAGAATAGTCGGAAACAAAGCATAACCCACAACACCGGTGATGAGGAAAATGGCACCTAAAGCGAAACAAACGCTCTTCCATCTACCTTTCCTCAGAACTTCCGAAATCTCACTCATAAAAGAGGCTTCAGAAGCTCCTAAGAGATCAGATTTGTCCGTCATAGTGAGTTGGAATTCTTAAAAATTACCACACTTCTCAAAATGAAAAGGATTATTTACTTAGTAAACAATGACAGATTTCGTCTAGTTGTTTGTAGAACCAGACTCCGTCGAGAAACCGTATTAAAGTATCAGTAAAACAATCTCACTTCTACTACTGTCTGAATCAGTTCTAAATATTTGCATATTGTATCATACTGGTCAGTGTAATGCTAGAAATGTAATTTACGTTATGATGAAAACCTTCTCGATGAAGCAAACAGCTTGAGCTCCCTTAATTCTGATTTTGATAAAAAATCATATTTATTAACTTGGCATTTAAAAGTAACACGACGGACTTAAAAATTTTGAATTACGGTCAAGTGACGAGGATGGTACCTGAGCTGGTACCCCTCTCTCCAAACCTCCTTACCATGCTAATGTAAGGACTTTGTGCATCAATAGATCCCCTCTGCATGGTATTTAATTCAGATGATTCACAAATATTGATGAGTAAAATACCTATTCCAACAATCTTTTCATCATCCCACTCTCGTTTCAAATGATCACCGAGGTCTAACGGTATTAATAACACACAATTAAAATAAATTATTTCTATTCTAAAATTCCTTAAAAGGGAATTTTTCAATCTTAATATCTCAACTAAAACTGAAAGCCCTCGACTCACTCAACTAAAATCGTGAAGAACGACCTCAAAAAGAAATAAAAAGAGTTTTTCTCAAATGAAAGCATAAATGATTCTGGTCAGTCTAGACCAGGGGTCGGCAACCTATGGCACGCGTGCCAGATGTGGCACGCGAAGCAATTCTCAGTGGCACGCCCCACCATTCTACAAAATTATAAGATAAAATTAAATCGTTCTGTTTCTCCTTTCAACACCTTACATATTTTTTATATAAAGGGGTTTTTTTTTCACTTTCTGTTCACTGCCATAAAACGATTCTGCTGAATCAGCTTGCTTGTAGTTTGTTTGATTTATGTACAAGAAAAAAAAATCCTGCGTTTAAATGTGACTTATAATTAGTATTAAATATTCAACGCAAATACAAATTGATGAGTAATATTTATAAAATGAAGTATCGCTCATTACGGCTCAGTGAATAAAAAAGAAAGTAGTTTGTTCTCATATGAAATATATTTTGAGTCCACTATTCCGAATCCTGTGTCAAATTGAAAGTCACAAATTATACCCTTTATATATATTTTTTTATTTTTATTTTTTTTTAACATTTATAAACCCCGTGCACCACCGAACGTATAACACGGGGGTAAACAACACAGACAGAAGAGAAAGGATTACAACACAAACATCCATGCCTTCTCCGGGATTCGAACCCAGTCTACCCTTTATATTGCGACATTAACTAGAGCTCTGCAAGTACAAGGTTCGCTTTAAAAATTTAAATTTTTTATTTAACTTTGTTGCATGAACACTTATATTTTCTGTTGTTTACTTCTTATTTCATAAATATTTGTAAAAATGCATAATATATGTACAATTTTTTTTTTCCATTTATATTGAATAATAGTCATATTTTAAGTTTTTACTCCTTATTTTAAAAAAAAATCCTAAAAAACACATTTATGTCACAGTTTTAATTTTTTATTTATGTTGAAGGAATAGTTTTATTTTATGTTGTTTATTTTTATGTCAATAAATATCTTTAAATGATGCATGATAAACATATAGAACACTCTAAATCGTGACCTCTATTTCGTAACTCTGCCGTGAGAATCGAATTGTTTTAAATATTTCTCATTGCATGGCACGCTGAATCATGTTGGTAGGTTGGTTTGGCACGCCACAGCTAAAGGGTTGCTGACCCCTCGTCTAGACAATAACTTTTGAAGTGACAAGGCACAGATGCCATTTCGATGGACGTTCAAATGAAAAATGGATCACATTTTTGTGGTGTTAAAAGAAATTAATGAAAACAGCGAGACTTATTGTTCGTTAAGTATTGTCGCTCTCTCTGAAGCAGCAGGAGGGCTGTTATTGATGTAATTTTGAACCGAGTAACGGGTGTGCTACTTGAGCTGTCAACTATTCTACAAACTTCCACACCATGTCAACGTGAAGACTAGAAGTCTTGAAGGAGAAAAATGCATCCTCCTCTCTGCCTGATGTCTCTTTAGTAGTATCAGGATTTGAACCCACTATTAGACTGTAAGAACACAGGGCACCAACACGTGATCATGACCCCCTTGATACCACGATCACTAGGGTTTGCAGGGCGGGATCCTGGTGGTTTTTTTTTTAAATCCCGGGATTTAATTTTTTTTTTGTCTGAAATACAATTCGAAATTTTTCCTCCTTAAATTTAAGAAAACGAATAAAAATCAAAGGTTTACCTGGTTTTTCTCCAATATTTTCTATATATTTCACCCTTTCTTCACCTGAGCATTATAAATAATAAAAATATATGTCAATAAATTTGGCTAAAATATGACAGGGGGGAGAGTTCCCGAAGCCCCTGAAGGAAACCTCTGAGGATTCAAAGTAGAGAGTTGCCGCACTGAGCAGCTCCCACAGTTTCGTGTTTTCTGCTGTGAAATTCCTGCTTTGACACGTTTTTATATCCATCGCCTTAAGCACTATATTATCTTTCCTCAGTACATGTTTCGCGATCAGAGAGTCAACTTCGTTGTGTACTAGGCAGTGATTATGTTTCCTAATTGCTTAAATTTTGTTAAGCGATCCAAACTTTTCACTGACTTCTTAAAGGTGAATTATAGGACGGGATTATAATTTTATATTAATACCGAGCATGGACCTACTGTTCAATTTTATTATGCTACGCGAGTGTAAAAAGTATTCGGCATGCGTGATAGCTTTTGTTTTGATTGCGGTGAATTGACTTTACAGCGCAACGAAGACCCCTTTTTATCCACTTCTTAAAACTACTTATCACTTTCACTTTAATGCCAAGTTGGTGATAAGAACAAGGACTAGGCTCCAGTCATGTTGCACTACTTGTTACAATAGCTTGGTTAAAGGTACCCTAAATCTCAATGAATTATTCTCTCTCACACAAATTGTCATTTTTGTGTGACTTCCACGTTGGTTTCTCTAGCTAAAGTAACAACACAATTCAGCATTCGAATATTCCTTCATAAAGAAGACCCCGGAAACCTATGATATACTCCATAGCCAGAAAAAGGTTTCGAAGACTTAGAGCCTGAAAAGGTGTCGCGGATTGCTTCTCAGTAATCCCTAAAGGGAAATATGTGTGAACCTTCCCTAACCGATGGGGGATTCAGTCAGTCTGTAAACAACTTTGGCCGATAATGGAACCCCGAAATCGGTGGGTGGGCCTACCCACAAAATAGTAGTTTTTAATTTATATTTAATTGTTTGTGTGTTGTGTGTCGTCATAATAAATATTCAAAACGAAAATTAAGGACTGATATTTGAAAACTGAATACGCAACCAATTCACAACACTATTTCTGGTGACCCGGACGTGATAAAGTACTGAGTTTTTGGAATATAAATTGAAAACTGAATACGCAACCAATTCACAACAAAAGGGGCCATCAACTTCCACCGTTGATGATGAAGAATATCCAGCTGGTTTAGTTCGTCGACAGCCTCACATCGTTACTTAACCGGAAATTATCTCGCGCGAGGGATTTGAAGTCTTAATCTCAACTTCTTAGAAGGCGACATTAGCAGCGGAATCTCTTTGAAAAAGGTATAAAATTCTCTTATAGAACCTGAAGTTATTTTTTTGGAAGATGTAGGTTTAATGTTCAGCCTCATTCAAATGCATTGATGACAAAACTGAAAATGCTATGTGCCTAATACGAATAGAGACTAATCAAAGACAAGCTTTAAATTGATCTTATTGGCCAATGGGAATGATTTACCATCAGTTTTGGTTATGTACTCTGCATATATAAAGAAACTCATAATACACCTACCAAATCCTTGACAAAAATCTGTTATCGAGATTATAATTAAGAGCTTTTTGCTGATTTTTAAACGTTGCTCTATTCATGGGCCTAAAGCTGGACTATATAAAAGGTAAAAGAAAACAATTTTGAGGAGAAAAAAAATAGAAAAACTCACCATTTTTCTCATTGATTTCTTTTAATTTAAGAAAAAATATTCCCCTTCCCCCGTTTCCTGCTGCAAAGGTTCATTTCTTAGAACTTTTTACTCCTGCACCACTCAGAAAACATCTAACTTTTACAAAAAGTAATGATTCTTCCCCTCCAAATCAAATTCATTAACATAAAATTACCAAAGAGTTATAAAAATAAAGTGGAGTTGAGTCCTGAGATCGGTGAGTGATGAGGAAAAAGTGAGGGGTCATATTAAAATTCAGGAGATTATTTTACTTGTATAAGATTTAGTAAAAATGGTAACAGGGCTTGAAAAAAAAAATTTTTTTTGCAGAACAATGCATCAATTTCTTAATATGGTTACAATCCTCAAAGTTGAATGCATTCAATTTTTTGTTGTTGTTTTGAATCGGTGTGATGATTTAAAGAGAATGAAACCTGAGTTGATGCATTTGTTCAAACCTAGATTTTATAGAAACATAGCATTTAGATGCATCATAGGTTTTGAGGCTTAACTGAATTTCATTTGTAGCATTCTCCATTACCCTATACGATGTTTTTTGGAAGAATCAAGATTCAAAGATCATTGACTTTACTGCTAGTCAATAAGGTTATAAATTAGGTGTAATGAAAATAATAATAGATTAATGTAACGTATAATTTTTTTTTCACTTAGGAAACCTAATAAACAGTATTGAAAAGGTTGATCAGAAGATCATACAGAATTTGAATTACATATAACTTTTAAATTTCTTATAGATGCTTACATTAAGATCAATGGACATAAAAAAAAACAATAAATTATTCTTATATAAGACTACTATGTTAGGACAGAAATGAGTTAGGTGATGCTAATTAATATAGAGAAATGAGGTGTATTTGCTATAATATATCTAAAGATTTGTTTTTATAATTTATTATCTCTTTTTAATGCCATATTTACAGTAAATATCATCAAACACGAAGCTTATGATTTTCTCTATATAAGACTATAATTTTCGTTATAATGTTAAATATGACGAGATAAAAATCAGAAACAATCCAAGAAATAACGGTAAATAAAAATTTGTGAACATAAAAAATTTCATATATCCAAAACCAATGAAATTATTTTTTTGTTATATCCTTTATAGAAGTATTATTCGTATATATTTAAATGTTTAAAATATTACAAGCCATATATTTCAAGATTATGGAAACAGTTCCAAGAGATCTGATTTCTATCCGGAAACGATGTGTGTGTGTGTGTGTGTGTGTGTGTGTGTGAGTTTCAGGACTTCCAATTACACTTCAAGCCATGATGACCGCTATTTTGCTTCACCAGAAAGGCACAATAGGTTAAGATAGCTACTCAACTCTCAAATGCTTCGCTGCTTCTGGCGCCTCAGTTTTGAGGAATAATGTTTACAGTCTTAATGCAGCATGGATTTATGCCAGGAGACCAATGATATACATCCTACTCCAGGTTACGGGAGAGCTCTCCTGACATATTGCAGATATCGTCCTCCTTGAATACGGAAGCAGTGGGCTTGTGTTCTCTTCACTGGTGACTCGAGATTTCATTTGAACACTGATTTTCAACGTATTCCCATCCCGGGAGAAACGGGGATCATCCTTCCAACAACATGGCAGTGCACCATAACGGTGGTGTTATGGTCGGGATCGGAGCGTGATGTCGGAATAGCTCAAAGAGCAGTACGTTTTTCAGGCATGCGCATTGACTACTCTGAAATATACTGAGAAGATCACACAACCCTATGGGAGGCTTTTCAGAGGGATATGTTGGACTCTGTTCACATTTTTATATATGATAATGCAGGGTTCGGCTGATTGATGAATATCTCGAGACTGTGTATGCAGAGGATGAAAAAGCCAGCCACACCTGAATCCAATAGAGTATATCTGGAATGTTATTCGCAGAACTGTTCTTGCCCACACACCATCCTCCTTACAAAGCACACCCGTTACTAAGATGTACTTTGGTAGAGTGGTGGGATGAAATTACGTCAGTTTGGGACTATCAAGCTTTATTGAGCAGAACCATGGTCCTGAGGGAATACTATTAATTTCCTCTTATCACATTTCTAGTAATATTTTTCATATCAAATTTCATTTATAATAGTTCAATAGTCTTTAAAAAATCCGTGAAAATGTGTCCTCTCAGTGATATTTGCACGCCAGTACAGTATTACATAGTACTCTATCAAGAAAAGATCTCTTCGTGTGTGTTAGTTAATTTTTATTTGTACAGAGTGTGCGTGTACCAATTGAGAGAGATTACATATTTAATGATTTCGTAAGAACGTGGACTGCAATTTCACATTCTTTATTCCTTTTAAAATATGTTTAAATACTTGTCTTTTGAATAGAGTATTATATTCTGTATTCATAACTAAAACAAATTTTTAACTTTTTTCTGTAACTATAATGGATTTTACCTCAATAAATTTTATTTGTTCATTGCATTAAACTTTATAAACTGACCCTGAAACCTTATGAAAATCTCTTAAATATTCTGTTTCTCAATATCTAATGAGTATAATATGCAATAGGGTTTGAACTCAAAACATAACTCAAAATTCAAGGCTTTGTTTCAATATAATAATAAATTTTGTGTTTTTTTTTCTTACTTTAAAATATATGGTTTTTAAGTTTATTATAAAAAGATTCTCGCAAAATCTGTTTCCTAGCCACTTAATTCTCGAAATTATACACAATCTTAAAATAATCTACTAACGATTATTCACACTAATTTATCTCTTGATCCGCTTGTAGTTTACTTCCCAGCTCCTTCCAAACCAACTCCTATATTCCACCCACTGCTCTCAAGTTTGAATACTAACTTCAGTATGCATCACTCCATATTCCCAAATTACGTTCCACTATTAACTTTTCACGATCAACCTAATACACCCATTGTTAGGGTTTAAATAACATTAGCATAAAATCAAGTCATCTCTACGAAAAGCGGTTTTTAAACTCAAATCACAGTTTTATATATATAGAATAATTTCCCCAATAGGATTAGCGGATAGAACCCACCTTTAGCTTGCATGTAATTTGTGTACTTTATGTAAAAGAAAGCATCTTCTGTGTGTGTTTAAATGTGACTCATTATTAGTGTTAAATATTCAACGCAAATCAAAATGATTGTGTTATACTTGTAAAATGAAACGTCATTCACTGCTGCATAGTGGATAAAAAGAAAGTAGCCTGTCTTTTTACCACCAAAAGCTAGATCAACGACGGTAAAAGATAAAATAAATGTCTTAGGAATAAATCAAAATTCTGCTTAATAAACGTTTTGCAGCGGAAATATAATAAACAAAAATAGTCATACTATCAGCATGCATAATTTAGATCAGGGGTCGGCAACCTATGGTACGCGTGCCACATGTGGCACGCAGTAAAATTATTAGTGGCACTCTGCACTACTCAACCAATTTGTCAATTTTTGAGTGGATGGAAATTTATAAATTTGTAAAGCACCTTATTTGACAAACAATTTCAGAATTATGGACATTTACGAAATTACAAAAAATTCTGAAAGATAACTCTAAAGATAAATTTACTGATTTTTGTAAATTATTGAACTCCATTACTAGAGAGATTGAATTGTTTGAAGAGAGAAAATTGTGCATGTACTCCGCTCCAGTGGCGTAACGAAGAATATTAGGCCCCTCACTTCAAAATCAGGTTTTGGGCCCCAAGCCGTACTGGGTGTCAGTCAGACTTTGGGCCATCTAGAATCCTGATCCTCCCCCCCCCCCTCCCCAGCGATGCGGAGATGTACGTTAAACCGCTTTTGGTTCTGCATATCTAAGAAAAAAATCTTTCCTCATATGAAAATCATTTCGAGTCCTCAAAGAAATTGTTTAACAAATGAATGCTCAGAATCGTATCAAATTGAATATCACAAATTTCACCCCTGATTTTGCGATATTAAAGTAGAGCTGTGCAGCATTAGGTTCACATTAAAATCTTTATTTACGATAATACTATAATGAATTAAAATTTTATTTACTATAGTATCATGACGAACTATAAGGAGGGAAATATGCATACATTTTATGTTGTCTATTTCTTATTTTAATATGTTTATAAAAAAAAATACATAATATATGTATATACAACTTTAATTTTTTTTGTTGTTAAAGAAATAGTTTGATTTTGAAAATTTCCACAACTGCGTGGCATGCTGAATCATATTCGTAGATTGGTTTGGCACGCCATGGCTAAAAGGTTGTCAATCCCTGATTTAGATTGAAAATAAATTCGGTGAAAAAAACCGCTCGTAAGATTAATAGGTACGGGAAGTGAATGTAACTTCATAACAAAAAAATATCCTTTTAAATAGATAATAAGAGCAACTGTGCAATGTGTTGAAGAAGTCATAATTGTTTTACACAATTGTTTTTGAAGTGATCACTTACAGATTTTTGAAAATATGGAAAGTTGACATAACATCATCAGGTACTGTGACCGCACGTTCCCCATTTTTACAGTATTTTTTTTACTAACGTCATCTTACATATAACCATGCTATTATTCACAAGTCGGGCAAGAACCTTTGTTTAGTTTAAACTAACATAGTTATCTTGAACTAGTTTGAACTACACTCATGTCCATAAATTAAGGATAATTCGGAATCACACAGAAATTGAACTCTAAAATAAAAATTTCACCTGTAGAATTATCACACACATCTTGAAGAAGAATATGCAAATTACAGGAAACCCCCAGATGGCGCGGATAGTACGTCACAATGACGAGAGTGTAAGAGAGGGGTATGTAAAGAATGGTGGCAAAGAAGTAAATTGTTCACAAGCGCTTTAAAAGCCTTTCAGTGCAATAACCGCATAGTTATGGCACAAAGCAAGCATTTGGATGATTTTTAACGTGGTAGGATTATCGGAAGACTGGAATGTGGACCTACCCAGCTGGAAGTATAAGAGGAACTTGGAATCGCCCAGAGTGTCATCTCCAGGCTTTGACAACGATTCCAAGATGATGGTAATGTGAGTAGATGTTACAGCACAGGTCGCCCCCGAGTTACAACGCCGAATGAGGACCGGTATTTGGCAGTTACTGCCAAAAGAAACAGACGGAGCACAGCATCAGACCTGTATCGTCAGCTCTCTTCAGCTACCGGTACGACAGTTTCAAGGCAGACCGTGTACAGACGCTTAGGGCACATTGGTCTATATGCTCGTAGGCCTGTCAGATGTGTTCCCCTTACCGCAACTCACTGTCGCCTGCTATTAACCTGGAGTAGAGAGCATGCATTGTGGACACCGCAACAGTGGTCTTGTGTGATGTTTTCCGACGAGTCCAGGTTTAGTTTGCAGTCTGATTCTCACCGGACTTTCATATGGAAAGCGCCAGATACCCGTTACCACCAAGAGAACACCATTGAACGACACCGTTACGGTGGTGCAGGATGGCTCGTTTGGGGAGGAATTATTCTTGATTCCAGAACTGACCTGCATGTTCAGAGTGTAACGATGACAGGCCACATCTATTGGGATGTCATTCTGGAACAACATGTACGTTTGTTTCGGGGCGCCATGGGTGCTGAATTTCTGTTTATGGATGACAACGCCCGTCCTCACCGTGCAAACATTGTAGACGAATGCTTTGAATCGGAGGATATCACCCGTATGGATTGGCCAGCATACTCATCGGACTTGAATCCAATAGAGCATATGTGGGATATGCTAAGCCGACGAATTGCAGCCCGTCAACCCCCTCCCATCTGTCTACCGGAACTTCGGAGGGCATTGCTTGATGAGTGGTGTAATATTCTCGATTTGACTATTTCATCGGCCGTTGGAATTTTGATATGTTCCTCCTTGCTGCTTCAATTTGTGACCCTAACAGTTTTTAATAATCATTATTATGGCAAAAGAAGAATCCCCGTTCGATAGCCTACTGGAATTTTTTCCAGCAGCCCCTGACTCTGAACTATTTCTCCAAATGGCCAGCCATCTGTCCAGCCTCTCTGCCTACGTTTCCTTTTCCAAAGATAAGCGACTGAAAAGTTCAGCCAATGGTCTTGCTGATCAACTTCTTCCAATATTTAAAGTGTTTTCTGTATTTTGCAAAGAGGCAAATACAGCTTCTCCGGTATCTCATCCTTATGGTTCCAGAGAATCATGCGTTTCTGCGTTAGAGAGACAAATTTCCTCTCTTGAGGGCCGTCTTGAAGAATCTCAGAGATGCTTCGATCGCCTGGTCAGTGGTTTCAGAGATAAAGCTGAAGAAACGACCGATTTATTAAAGAAGTTCTCTTCCTCAATCGATGAAAATTTGGAACTTATCTCCAAATGTTCTTCGGATATAAATTCCTGCTGCACCACCATGGGAAGTATTTCTCAAACAGCAGTAGGACCTCCACGTATCTCCTACGCCTAAGTTGCTTCAACCCCCACTCATGTCGTCAGGCCTGCGGTCGAACGACCTGCTCCTCTCCGATCCGTTCACATCAGGTCTCGCTCAGGGTCCAGCTCCTCTGAAGAAGTCAGGAAAAAAGTTACTGCTTGCCTTATCAACAAAAATTTCCCTATTCCCATTATCAAAATCAGTAACAATTCGAATAATGGAATCTCCATCCAACTATCAAAGGATTCAGATGTTGACTTTTTAGAAAAAGAACTAAAATGTATTGAAGCTCTACAACATCTGGACATTAAGAGGTCCCACTTAAGAAGACCTCAGGTATTTATCCGTAATGTAGACAAATCCTATGACAAGGAATCATTGCACAATGCCCTTAAGCTAAAAAATGAAAATTTAAATGATGACAATTTTAAAATTGATTTTTCCATCACTTCTTCCCGGTTTAACCATTGGGTCATTTCAGTTGACCCCAAAATTTACCAAAATTTAAATAATTCAGGTTTCTTTTATCTCAACTTCGAAAGAGTTAAAATTAACTCCTTCACTTCTGTCAGACAATGTTATACGTGTGGCCTGTTTGGTCACTCTAAAAAATATTGCTCTTCCCCAATTGTTTGCTTTAAATGTGGCGCATCTGATACATATGATCACAATAATTGTACCTTAAACTGCCTTAACTGTGTCAAATATAATGAAAAATTCAAAAGCAATTTTGACCCCAAGCACAGCTGTAAGGATCGAACTTGTCCTGTTTATGAATTACAAAAAAAACGAGCCCTTTCTTTTACTGACTTTGGATTGTAATTCATTCAATAAGTTAGTATATTTTCTTAGGATTTTTCTCCTCAGTATATTTTCATTATATAATTTGCAATTATAATTTTTATTTTATTCTTTTTATTAATGTTTTTTTTTCTATTTGTAAATTTGCACTGCCTTGCTCCTTGTCGTTTTTTATCTTAGTATTCTTTACTCATGTAATCATTTTCATGTATTTTTATATTGTATTGTATTTTTATTGGTGTTTTTTAATTCGTTTTATTACTATTTTTATTGTTTTTGCACATATACTGTTATCTCTGTATTTAACTATTTTATGCTTTCTATTCTTACTTATCCATCTCAGTTAAAACCTTTTCTTTTTTAATTCTGGCAGATCTGCTGAAATGTTTACAACTAAATGCAAACCACTCCCGATCTGCTCACCTTCAGGCTCACTCGATTGCAGTGGAGATGGGTTTTGATCTACTTCTCCTCCAGGATCCTTATCCTAATTTTAAACTTCCCTTAAATTCCCCACTTGGTTCTTCTCAATTCTTTTCGAATTCTCTCAATTGTGCCATTGTTTGTTATAATCGGAATATCATTTGCAACTTTCGCATGAAAACCGATCATACTGTGTCTGTCGACATTAAATTAAATAAAGTTCTCCTTACTGTTATTAACGTCTACTTTCCCCCTCGCGATGATTTCCCTGAGGCTATTATTCAATTGAATCTCTATAAAGGAATAAGTAAGAATTGTTTGTTAGCCGGGGACTTCAATGCAAGGTCAGTTGTTTGGGGTTATAAGAGCACTGACAGGAGGGGAGATATCTTGACTGATTTCTTGCTCTCCAACAACTTACACCTTTGCAATATTCCAGGGCTGGGGCCAACGCTTCATGGTCCAAGGTCTGCAGTTGGAAACCCCGATCTCACCATCACATCTTGTGACCTTACTTCCTTTGTTGAGCATTGGGAAATTCTTTCAACCGAATCTCTTAGCGACCATAGCTTTATCAGTGTCCATCTCCGGTGTGATCTAACCTATTCTGACTTTGTCTTTAAAACCAAATATGGCATGAATAAATTTATTTCTAATTTTCGCAAACACTATAACCTTCTTAATTCTTTCTTAACTAATATCTCCTCAACTGGACAACTGGACGATTTTGCTTGCTTATTAATAAACACTACAAAACCTCTGCCTTCTCAACTCTTAGAAAGCGCCGGGTCTTAAGCACTCCTTCTTTTAAATGGTGGAACAATTCTCTAAGAATCCAGCGAAATCAACTTAACGCATACAAGCGTAGGATTGTTTCCCTCACAAAACATGGCCTGCCAGTCGACGAGGTTGTTCCATGCACTCCATGTATAAGGCCCTTCAGGCCTACTATAAAAAATTAATAATTGACACCAAGAATAAGGCTTGGGAATCCTTCTGTTCAACGAATTCTAATAATTTTGGGTTTACATTTAAAGCAGCTTTCGGAAAGTTAACCAGTCCTACTAATCTTCATCAGATTTCGACTGGTGACCCTGCCTCCACCTTCCAAAGTAAGATAAGCCTTCTTCTTGATTCTCATTTTCCTTCAGGATCTCCTTCTATTCCCCCTGTCTTCAATAACAGCTCTCCTCCTTCTGGCCTGAGACCTAGTGAAGTTGACGTCGTTTTCCGGAAGCTTCGGGGAGGTAAAGCCCCGGGTATTGATCTCATTGACTACGCTATTGGAAAGCTCTTTATAATTCTTTCCCCAACTTGCTTTTTCCGTTTCTTTAACCTCTGCATCCAATTTAGCCACTTCCCCTCCATTTTTAAGGACACTAAAATTAAATTTCTTCTAAAGCCTGGGCGTGACCCATCGTCTGCTCTCTCCTATCGTCCCATTTGTTTGTTGTCCACCCTTGGCAAAATTTTAGAAAGAATTTTTCTTAATAGGTTTCTTCTCTGGATTTCTGAGAATGAAAATTCTCCATGGGTCTCAGTTTGGTTTTAGGGAAAACCGCAGTTGCATTGAGGCTGTTGACAATTTGGTGCATCACATTAAAAATACACGGGTGCATAAGCATACTGCTTCCATGTTTATCGATATCAAATCTGCTTTTGACAACGTGGATTGGTCGACTCTCTTCAATATTTTTCATTGATTCCATATTCCCCTTCACTTTCAGAAATTCATTCACTCTTACCTCACTAACAGGGTAATTATCTGGGCTGATAATTCTTTTACAATTAAAAAACAAATTTATAAAGGTTGCCCACAGGGGTCCGTACTTTCCCCTACTCTTTGGAATATTTATTTTAACCCTATTCTTTCTCTGAACTCTGAACTGTTTCTTCTTCAAGCCTTTGCAGACGATCTCGCAGTAGTTTCTTTTGGCCTCTCGCGTAGGGAACTTGAGAATAATACTAACAAAATCTTAATTTTAGTCGATTCTAAGATTTCCGAGCTTAATTTGTCAATAGCAACTGCCAAAACCGTTTCTGTTGTTTTCCGATGTCCCTTTCTTCAATGCGGTGGCTTTCGTGGGAGCTCAACCTTCAGGAGAAATCCTATTTTTAAATTTGGTCCGAATTCCATCCATATCGCCAAGTCATACAAATACTTGGGTGTCCACATAGACAATCTCTTATCTTGGACTCCCCATATAAATTCCATCAAAGATAAGATTCTCTCGATTTCCTCCAACTTTCATCGTGTTTCCAAAAAATTCAATCACCAGCATATTTCCCTAATGAAACTTTGGTATAATTCTGTAGTAAAACCAATCATCTCTTACGGAGCAGGAGTATGGGGTGGATTCCTGACCTCTGTCCAGATACAAAAACTTAAATCCATTCAGAGGATTTACTTATTAAAAATTACCAAAGCTTATAAAACCTCTCCTACAGATGCTCTTAATATCCTATCGGGGATTCCCCCCATTCGTATTATTATTCACTCTCTCTACTTTAAGTTCCAAATTTGGAACAACAGGAACGATCTCCTTCCAGGTCTTATCCCAGCTTCGAAGTTGGACTCTTATATTTCTCTTCATCAGGTCCCTCCAGATTTTCTTTCTTCCCTATCAATACTTTCGAGGGCCCATCTGAGTGGGAAGTGTACACTGACGGTTCCAAAATCGGTTCCGAGGTTGGTTTCACCGTGTGTATTTTTTATCGGGGCTTTCCCTTTAAAACGTATCTTTTTAAAATTCAAAATTTCAATTCTGTTTTTCAGGCAAAGTTCTCTGTCATCGGCCTCTTTGTCTGTTGGGCAGTTCATCATAATACTAAAATTCACATTTATACTGATAGTTTCTCCTCTATTCTCTTTCTTAATAATCTTACAAATAAATCTAGCTATCTCAATTCTATTAAACTTAAATTGTTTCAATTTCGGAACTATTACAATCTTTACTAGGTCAAAGCTCATAACAATAACATCTATAATGATTACGCCGATTTTTGTGCAAAAAAGGCTGTTTTATGATGGTGAAGTGTTTTCGGTCTCTGCTCCTCGCTCCCATCTCTCTAGTTCCTTAAATAAATTTGTCCTAGAGTCTTGGACCTCCTATTGGAATGATTGCAACGCTTTTCAAACGCTTTTTTAAAAATCCTAACTTTAATATTCCTCCAATTTCTAAATATATCTGGTCCATTCCCCGCTTACTTGCACAGGTTCAATCTTCTTTCCTCTCCAAATTGCGTTTGTGGGTCTCCCGGGGACGCCGACCATTACGTTTTCCACTGTCCCTTCACTGCCGATCATCATCTTGTTAATCCCAATCTCCAAATGCTCTTTCCCTTGGGTTAACTCTGTTACTAATAATCGCACTATCCACAATAAATTAATTTCTTGCTTTGTGATTTCAAATTCCATTTGTGATAGGCTATCTTAAGCCCTCCTTTTTCCTGTTTCTTGGCCTTCCTCTTGCTATTCCTTTTCATTTTCTTTTTTTTTTCAAAAAATAATTTGGTTTTCCTCCGACCATTTGCTGGATCTCGTCATTTGGCGAATGTCTCCCTCCCCTCCCCCTTTCTTCTTTTTTGAATGACTGGTTTGCATTCCCTCTCTGTTGTTTTTCATTGCCTTGGGGTGCAAAGCTTTTGGAGAGGGGAGGTTATTGGATATGGTGCCTCCCCTTTGGCACCCCCCTGGCGTCTATTGGGTCGTCTTCCAGGATCCCACTCTGCTGCCGCTCCTGAACCTGCCATTATTGCTCTTTCCAAAATATAACAAAAAAAAAATGTCTGGACCTCCGCTATCTTTTTCTTCCTCTTTCTCGAACTCCCTTTTAGGAGGGGTTTCCCCGCTTCTCTTATACTTTTTTCATGTCTTTCCTGTCTCATTAGTTAGACAGCATCGGTGTTTTGTGTTGTGTTTGTGTGTGTGTTTTTTTTTTTTTTGTATTTGCAATGTTATACAAAATTGTAAAGCTTTCCATCTGTATATCCCCCCCCTTTTCTCAAGAATTTTGTGGGGAGGGTCCCTCCTTCGGGACCACTTTGTACACTTTTTTGTTTACTTAATAAAGTTACATCTCGGAGGGTCGATTCACAGCTCGAAACCCCTTGGGTGGGCTTGATTCTCCCGAGTAAGTAAAGTAAAGTAAAAGATCAGATTCATAATTTGATACTCAGCATGCGTAGGCGTTGTAAGGCCTGTATTGCATCGTCCGTGAGACATACTCCGTATTAACCATCATACTAATCATGTTATACTGTTTTGTGTAAATAGGTTCTTTTTTGAAATTTTCTCCAGGGAGTAAAAATCGCAATTTTTATTAATTATGTCAAACATATAGCATCTTTTTTTGCTCTTTACCTTTGTTTAATAAATAGACTTTACAATTAAGCCAAATTTGTTTTGCTTCTGTCTCTTTCTTTGCCTGAACTTCATTATTCTTAATTTATGGACATCAGTGTATTTTATACTTTTGGTGAGAATCAAGCTAACATATTCAAGAACACAGTTTTACTATTTTTTAATATTTTTCTTTTTTTTTATTCATGTTCTTTTATCAGTTTTTGAGTGGATGGAAGTTGATAATTTTGAAATGGAGTTTATTGAACAAGTATCTTCGGAATTATGAAAAGCAAAATTTATGGAATTACGGAAAATCTGGAAGATAATTCTAACAATAAAAATCAACAACTATTTTGAATTGCTAGAAGTCATTTCCGGAGCGATTTAATTGTTTGAAAAAAATAACATGCGCTCTGCTTTTCGTCTTTTGGATCCATATATCAAAAAATTCTTTCCTCATTATGAAAAATATTTCGTGTCTGCAAAAGAAATTATTTAAGAACTGAATGCTCAAAATCATGTCAAACAGAAAGTCAGAAATTAAACTCCTGATATGGCAGCATTAAAAAGAGCTTTGCAGGGAGATGGCTCCCTTAAAATTTTACATTTTTATTTTACTGTGTTGCAAGAACACTTATAATTTATGCTGTTTATATATGTCTTATTTGTATAAATATTTTTAAATGCCTAATACACTCTTTTGCAAAAAAAAAGTCGAAGCTTCAAGAAGGAGTTGTTCGATTGTAATGAAATTTCGCAGGCAAAGACATCTTGGTTGATCATGCAAGTGATAAAATTTTCAAGGCCAACAAATATGAGTTGCGGTCGTAGCTCGCATTTTTGCTGAGCAACTAGCAAAGTATAAAACCGAAAATAGTGGCAGAAAATTTATCTTTTTTCGTTTTTGTCGCTGTGATTCCCTAGAGAAAAAACGAATGATGATGCCATCACGATGATTTTGAAGACCTTATAGACAACCGAATGACTTCGAACCTGGTTTGATTGCCGAAATGCAGGAAGCTGGGTGGTCATGCCGAGCAATAGGTTGCCCCCTGCAATGCACAGACACAGCTGTGCAAAGGTTCTGCAGCAGTGGCTGCAACAGGAACTTATCGACGAAATGAAAGCTTTGGAAGGCCAAGATGCACAAATAAGAGGCAATATCGGATGATTGTTCGACATGCCCGAACTGCTCCAACAGTATCATTATTTACTAATCAACTTACTACAGCTTCTTCACTACACCCTGTGGTACCTTCCACCATTTCACGGCGCTTGGCTGAGGCAGTGTTACACTCACAGCGACCTTTAAGGTGTCTGCTTTGACCACACAACATCAGCAAAATCGTATGCAGTGGTGTCGCCACCAATCATCAGGGCTGCCATCAGACCCGCATCACATAGTGTTCAGCGATGAATCCGGCTTTAATTTTGAAGCACATGACCACCGTCTTCGTGTTTGTACGGCCGGAGTTAGTGGTCACGATTAGCCTTTCTTTTACTAAGGCCTGTAGCCATAACCCCTGGTGTGATGGTGTGAGTACTCTCCCATACGATAGCAGGTCATCTCTAGTTATCCTCCATACATGTTTAACAGCTCAACAACATTTGATACCATCCTGCGGCCGCTTGTGTTACCCTCAATGGTACGTCATCCGGGGCCAGTTTCCAACAAATAACGCCAGACCCCCTACACTCGCATATCTTTATGCTACCTTCGTGACGTTAATAAACTTCCTTGACCAGCAAGGTCACCAGATTTTTCACCAATCGAACATTTCTGAGACATGGTAGAGCACCAGATTCGGGCATCCCAAAATGTCGCAATCTGGAACAATAACAAATGAATTCCTGGCAAAATGTATTGCAGGATAAAATTAGAAATCTGTTTCACCGTTTACCGAGGCGTATACAAGCATGTATCACCGCCAGGGTAGTTACACCAACCACTAATTTTAGTATTCAAACTGTAATCGTGAGCCGTGGATGACCTTGAATTTTTTTTTATTATTTTGTAATCTGTGTATGAGCTGTACACATATTTAATATCATTAAAAATAACTACTTCCATCATGGTGCTTCGAGTTTTTTTTTGCAAAAGAGTGTATATATATGCACAATTTTAATTTCCTTATTCATATTGAAGAATAATCGTATTTATGTTTACTTCTTATTTTATAATAAGAATTCTTAAAAGACACCCTCACTTCCAAAAGTAAAGGAAGAGATGTAAAAAGCAAAAAAATCAACAAATACTGCTTTAATTGACACAAATTTGGCAGTAAAGTAGCATATATATTTATACATAAATCAAAATCAATAATTATATACAGAAATGAAAACAATATTAATTTTTGTAAGTTATCAATAATGTCATACTGGAGACTTAAACAGAATTAGTAGAAAAGTGAAAATAAACAGCATAAATGAAAAAAAGGACATTAATAGGGTATGTGATCCCCTCTCATCTGTATGCAA